>CAACVS010000267.1:8410-27231 GCA_900660405.1 Pseudo-nitzschia multistriata | reverse complement strand
TTGAAATAAACTCGGCCATTTCCTCATCATCGTCATCTTTGTCGTCACCATCGTCATCAATAGAATTAGGAACTTTATCGTTGTTGTTCTCTTTGGCATTCTGATTCTCTTTCTGGGTTTGTTGTTCTGCTTCGTCTGGCAAAAAGTTTGAAATAAAGTCGGCCATTTCCTCATCATCGTCATCGTTGTCTTCACCATCGTCAGCAATGGAATTAGGAACTTTATCCTTGTTGTTCTCTTTGATATTCTGGTTCTCTTTCTGGTTTTGTTGTTCTACTTCGTCTGGCAAAAAATTTGAAATGAACTCGGCCATTTCCTCATCGTCGTCATCGTTGTTGCCATTGTCATTAGTAACATTTGGGACGTTGCTGTCGTTGTTCTCTTTCTGGTTTTGTTCTTCTGCTTCGTCTGGCAAAAARTTTGAAATAAACTCGGCCATTTCATCATCGTCATCGTCACTGGTGGCCTTTGCTGTGTCATTGTCCTCGTTCTTGTCTTCGATGTTCCGATTTTCTTTCTGGTTTTGTTCTTCTGCTTCGTCTGGCAAAAWGTTGGAGATAAAAGCTTTCATTTCGTCGTCGTCGTTGCTATTGTCGTCGTCGCTGCCGCTATCGCCCATTGAACGGTCGCGGCGATCGTCGCTCCGATCCCCGGAAGCAGCAGTCGGGGCATCGTCCTGCGACGAGGACGAGGACGAAGACGAAGAGGAGAACGACTCCGCGGCATTCTCGCCGCTGTCCGCCGCTGTCCTTTCCGCCCGCTCCCTCATGATTCCAACGTCCCGGTTCCACGAGGGCTCGTCGTAGCTACCGAGCAACCAGAGCGCGTGGCGCTGCCCCGGGGCGAGCTCGCTCCAGGGCGTGACAAAGAAGGCAAGGTCCTGGTCCTCCTCGTTCCAGGAGGTTTCCGTGTACCCCAGCACGGAACAGTGCTTCCGCACCCGGTCCGGGAGGTCCTTCCACTCGAGGTCGGAATCGAGGATCCAGTTGTAGGGCACGTCGTCGGCAGCGGGCGGGGGGGATTCCGGGGGCGGCGGTGGCGGTGGTTCCTTCTTGGCGTGCGGTCCCCCGCCGGAGGTCAAAAAGGCAAGAATCTCGTCTGGTGGCAGCTCCATGATTTCGTCGAGGCGGTTCTGCACCACCTCGGCTTTTTGGTAGAGAATGCGTTCCTCGATTTGCTTGGCAATGGTGCTCGGGGAAGCCGTTCGTCCCGCGTCGGTTCTTGGGTTTTCCGTTGCAATTGCGGTTGCGGTTGCGCTTGCCATTGCGTTTGGCGGCCCGGGCTTGGTCCCCAGCAGCCCATCGGTGTCGCGTTCGTCCGTGGGACAATCGGGAATGGTTGTCGCAAAAGATTCCCCGTCGTTCTCGTCGGTGGGGATGGGGAAGGGTAGCTCCTCCTCCTCTTCATCGTCGTCGTTGTCGCACACCAGCAGTTCCACCAGTTTGACTTTTACCGCCTCCCGTACCCTGGCGGTCATGACCGAGTTCATGTGGAGCTCGGACCTGGAAAACCACAGGTTTTGCTTGTCGGTGGGATCGATGCGGGGGATTTCCTTCGTGGTGTTTTGTTCCTCGCAGAAGGAAACGGCGTGTGGCGTTTCATTCGGAGGTGCCGAACCATCGTTCTTGTCCTTGTCACCGCCGGCTGCTGCGGGGGGTGTTCCGGTTGTTTCGCCAAGAACCATGCTCATGGGTATGGTGTTGAATGGAATAGGCGCAAAGCCAAAAGAGAGAGAACGGTCTTTCAGAATGGAGGGTTCGATCGAAACCAAAAAATGATTTGATCGTGTTCTGTTGACRAAGCCCTTTTTGTTCCCAATTGCCGTTGTTGTAAGTACAGAAAACGTTTTTACAGTACTTTACTCGTACTTGTACTCGTAGTCGTACGTCTGTAAAGTGGTCTACTGTAGTTTTGGATTGAAAAGGATGGGATCTCTCCATCCAGGTGTCAGAATGCCCGCTTTGAGGTCATAGCTTATGGAATGAGTCCCAAGAGGTCATAATCGCTACCTACGGTACGCTATGTAGGTATCAGTCATATCTATAGTTCGTATGTTTTGCAATCCATCCCTAACCCAGGAAGCATGCATGGAACAAAACTATCGGTAATACCGGTACGGAAAAGAACTGAGGCAACAGAGATAGTAGCAGTAGCATTAACAACATTTTTATTCTGTACGGTCGAYGGGATCCATTTTGTTCCAGTATCCCACTAGAAATATTGCTTTCACCGTATGGAATGGATTCCTCTTCTACTACTAGCAGCTACTAGCTCGTGTTACTCGTGTGATGCAGTGTGTCACAACTACTACAGCATCGCGGTGTGCCAAACAGCACAGTTAGATAGTCCGCCAGCAGCTCGTCCCAATTGTATCATCGGTCACAAACAGTACTTGTCCTGTTGGTATTCGACTTGGAAACGACATCGGATGCATACCAGCACAGCGCCCACACAAGAGCTACAGTCCCTTGTTGTACCGAAAGACTGTCACCGGATTTCCCTGCGCGTCCTTGAGGTGTCGGAACCTGTCCTCCAGGTTCGATGCCTCGACCGTTCCGATCTGAGGGAAGAGTGCAATGGTCGCCGGCAATCCAAAGCCGAAGAACAAAAAGATAAAGCTCGAATTGAATGGGAGAGTCAGCAGGCGTCGGTTCTTTCGAATGATCGGGTCCGCCAGGGACATGGCGACGGGCGTCATTAAAAACACCGRCAGGGGCAAGACCATTCTCGAGATCATCATCTCCGACAAGGCCTTTTTGGCAGCGAGTTGAGAGGTTCCGACCACCACGGGAACTTCGCTGTCTTCATCTACAGCATCGCCGCTGCGGTTTCCCCCCGGGGTGGCATCCAACTTTTCCTGTTCGTAGTACACCTCGATCCCGGTGGTAAGCTCGTTTTGTCTCATCAGAAAAACATTGATGGCCCCGGCGGYAATAATGGCAGGCAGCGCCACAAACCGCTGAACCGTGGCTTTTTGGAGCGCGGTCAAACGAGTGGAGCGGTCGATCACCGACTTGAGTCCCATCGACAATCCGATGGAAGTCGTGACGGCTCCGAGATACCCCTGGGCAACAGCCGACRTGTTTAGTGGCTGTGTTGCGTTGCGGTTGAAAAAGTTCACCAGAGCGTTCTGGGTTTGGTTCATCCAATGAAAGAAGAATATGGCGGGTGTCGAAGTCGCCATGATGGCACCGACGCACACGGGCGCATTGAAAGGCTGCATATGTGTGGTCGTCAAAGGGCAAGTTGATTGTGCGGAACCAGCAGTGAGTTTTTGTGCGTTTGTGTGTGCGTGCATAATGAGTGAGTATTGCTGTTGTACGGTACTTGCAACTTTTTGCTGTCAATAGTACATCATATATATGCGATGAAAGCCATTAATCACAACAGTGATCGTACCGTAACATCTCGCTAATTCCTGAGACAGTGTGGGAGAAAWGTATGRAACTTACAACATATCCAGACATTCGAAAGGGACGGGGAATAATTTCTCCCGTGTCTGGATGAATGATGGCATCCTTGATTTTTTTGGCCTGCCACAATTTTTCATTGTCGAATCCGTTGTGGTAAGTGCTAATGTTGCCACTATCGAGCTTACCACTCTCGGTTCTGTCTTCAAAGTCCTTTAAGAGTTGGACCGCATCGTCGAGCTCTTGCTGCGAACACAACAGTGTTCTTGGGTCAACAACGTCCAGCATTTTTCGGAAGCGTCCGTAATAGGTTGACTGATCGTATCGATCGGCCTTCAGGGAAAAGGGTGGCACGGAATCATCGTTGCTGCTCTGATCCAACGAATCGATTGCGGAAATTGAGATTGCCGTCGCAGTGGGACTTGTACTCGAGCTCGTATCGGGAGGTGTCATGGTATGGTATTCGGTAACAATTCAAATGAAGAGTACGAGAAAAAAGTATTCAAATCTTCCGGGAGGATTCAAACAAAAATTGGAGTGCGAAGTGCAAGTGTAGAATCTCGTACCGCACGGTACTAATATTATGATAAAAATGATTCCGTATTGTTGTTCGAAGTGAATTGTTTCGAACTGATTCTCAGCTGAATCTTGTTGTTTTAACCGTTAGGGGGGACTAGACGTACTAGTTGTACGAGCAGGTAGTACWGTAGCCCAGAATTCCGGTTACATCCGATGCGATGGCAAAAAAATCTGTTACTCTACCGTACGTACTCCCAACACCCAATTCGGGATGGCAAGAGTGCAATATGATATATGATATATGATACGTACTTTAATATGGTAGATAGCAGACGTACCCTATTTGTTTCGGGATTCCGGATTCGGGTTCCTTCTGTGTTCTATGACCACGGTCATTTGAAAAGTCTCAACCTGTCATTACTCATTAGAGTAAGAATAGAGTAAGAAGGGAAAACGATCTTTCTCTCATCCAAGCGAAGAACARAAGACGAGTCATACCGGTACAGAACGTACCGGTAGACACTCTAGGAGTGTTGACTGATGATGGACTGAGAGACAAAAACTACAACAATACCTTTCATAGCGAAGGAGCCATACATTAACATATTCTAAGGAAGTAACTTRATATTTAAAAAGCAAAAGTTATCACAATGGACGAACAGGCCGTCATCAACGCATTCAAGGTATTCGACGCCGACGAAACAGGAAAGGTAATTTCGGAAGAAATCGTCGAAGCCCTAACCACTTACGGCGAGATGAGTACCGACGAAGCCGAGAAGATGATCAAAGATGCCGGGGGAAAGAGCAGTTTCGATTACACTAAGTTCGTCAAGGAAATGAATGCCAAGGCAAAAGGATAATCCTTGGCACGATGTAAGGATGACGGACGATTGCACAGATATGAATGGGTCGCTCTCGAACTATGTATGGGATGGAACGGAACGGAAAAACAATCATTCCCGATTGATTCTAGTACCGATACATCACAAGCAAAACGCCGTGGCATCGAGTTGATTCAAATTTTCTACGCACGAAGACGAACATAGGATGGATTGATGGAACTTCATAATGGAAAAACTGCCATGGGAATTTGTTCCAAAAAATGCATTTTGCGTTCGCCGTCGCCGTCACCGTCACCGTTTATGCACGTGAAAGTGCAATAAAGTACGCACAAAGGAACACTGTAAAGCTGTTACTAGTATTCAACAACATTCACATTTCTACGCATTTCAAAGCGATTCCGTGCATTTTTTGTGAAGGATGGCATCGCAAGTTTTCATCCTTCGGATATGATTGTTCGCTAGCGCATAAAAGAGTTTGTGGACCATTGCTACTACGTGTTTCTACTCCAATTCACCCGTTCCCTCCGCAGGATTGATCCGCGATCAATTGAGCTTGGCCTGGCCCTTTTTTTGCCATTTCCAATAGGGCACGAACCGCGCCGCCAATCGCTGCAAGCACAGCGACTTGACGACGATGCACTGGGGTTCCAGKGCGTACTGGATGGATTTGACCAGGGCAATCGTGTCGAGCAACCCGTCGGCCCCCGAGAGCCCCCCTACGTCGACGTACACGGCATCAAAGCCGATGGTCCGCTGGTCGCTGGGCACGCTGCGTTCCTCGTAGTATTCTTGYTGCAGCCGCAGCAAGCCCGCCGTCTTCCAGGCATCGCCCGTGCGAAAAAAGACGCCCGGGTGCTTTCGCTGGGCCTCCCGAATGATCTTGCTTCCAACGTCGACGCCCATGACATGGTCGAAGGTTTCGTCGAGCAAGACGGTCGAGGTTCCAAAGTGGCAGCCGACCTCCAGCACAAAATTCTTGCTTGTTTCGTTGTCCCCGTCCTTCTCCTCCGCCGCCTTGAGATGGGATTGCTGCAACAGGGTCTGGACGCCCGGAATCGTTTGCCGGTAGTCGTGAACCCCCACCGTGGCCACGATTCGGCACAACCGGTTGTGGTTGGTCTTGTTGGGATCCAGCCAGGGGACGGTATAGGTAAGCTGGGAGGCGACCGAATTGAGCCCCAGAGACTTCACCAACACGTACTTTAGACCGTGGTAATCCCCGTCCTCGTACTCGTCCTCGCCGTCGTCCTCCGAGTTGCTGCGGCTGCCCTTGGCCACCATGGCTGCCATTTGCTCGAATTCCAGAATCAGATCGAGGCAGGTCCACTCGAGATCGTTCCCCACAATCGCGTTCACGTCCAAGACCAAGACATCGTAGCGGCACGACGAGGAAGACGACGAATCCCTGTCCCGAAAAAAGGCGGACCTCCAGTCGGAGAACTTCTCGATTTCGCGAAAGTCCATSCCGGAACCCGCGCCCGCACTCCCGGTCGGGCTGTCTTCCAGCCGCATGGCGTTGATCCGGGTGGTCTCGTTTGGCGACAGGGGTTCTTTCCTTGCGCTCGACCGGACCGCTACCTTGGGGTAGTCCCGCTTCACGTCGCAAAAGACCGAGGAGGGAGACCCCCTCTCCCRGATCGCGTCGGAAACGTCCCGCAGCTGCGACCCGAGTTCCGCCACGACGTCGTCCTCTCCGACGATGGAGTTGACGGCGTGGACGAGTTCCTTGGTGGACGAGCAGCAGACGATCTGGGGCGGCCTGCGGTTGCGCTGGTCCCTGAGTCGCTTCCGGAGCTTCTTTTCGTTTTGGTCCACCACCGTCGAGGAGTCTTTGGTGTTCGCGGAAGCCGTCGCTGGTTCTCCGGTGCTGCCGGAGGCGAACAATCGGGACGCCGACGACCTGTAGCGGAAGTTGGTTCCCCTTTGTTCTGTTCCGAGAACCGCTGGATTCCAGGCGCGAACCCGCGACGCCCACAAGGCAGCCAGAACGATTGCCAAGCTGGGCACAGACCGAGCAATCGATCGAATGCCAATCGTCGATGCATTGGTTCTCGTTGTTCTGCACAACGAGGAACCGACCCTGCCAGGACGGCGATGTGCATATTGGTTCTCCATGGTMCTGCTGGCAATGGTTTCCCGGAACGAACSMACGCGAGWATCCGTTGSTGTTTGGTTGGTCCTTCGTTTTTCCTTGGGTCTTCCTCCCTGGTATCTCGGRTGTGATCGTTGCGCTTTGCTCTTCTCGGGAAGAGAATGAGCGAAATCAGAGAAAATGGGAAACGCGACGGCCCATCAYCAAAATACGAGGTTGATACCGTACGTACTCTAGATTCTAGAGAAAAAGTGGTAAAAGTACGTACCGTACTTCGTACGTACCAGTAATTTTTGATGGCCTCGGACCTTGGATGGAGACAAGTGATGTACTCCTAGGTTAAGTAGATATTATTCATATGTTTCGTGTACCCGGGTGGGGCCTTCGGTTGTCCCTCCCAAGGGGTCACCCATGCGTGCGAAGCGAACTGCGAACCCACAGCGGTTACATAAAATATTATYGTGACATGAATTATCTAGACCACGTTTGTGACCCCCGCCCCGCCCCGTCCCGCACGATACACGTACCAGTACTACGGACGCTAGTTCAGTACCTACGCTTCTACGATAGTGAAGTTTTCAAAAACGTCCGMTCGGCAGTGCCAGCGTTTGGCGAGCTCGCCACTTCTTTCGTGCAGCGCACCTTGCTACTCCTAACCTTAGGAGCAGTCGTGCACGTGTGAAAATACGAGTTTCTCGTACGGCGCTACGTACCGTGCTGTACAGAAGTACTCGTACTTTCCATGAATCGAATCGGTGCTTTATGTTTTAGCTAGCCGCATCGACGCAACTCAACCGCTCGTACATAGCCCACGGGTGCAAAAACGCAACGACCGACGGTGTCGTTACTTAGGAAGTTTGCCGGCAGAGATTTCTTCGGTTCTTCCGTGTTTCCCGTCAGCGCGGCATACGATTGGTGCAGACAGCAAGCAACGCAACAAGGGAACGAAGAATCGGAGCCCACAGCCGAAGTGCGATACACGTAACAACAGGTACAGTACTGTGACACACGCAAGAAGACCCTTTCTTCCAAAACAAAGAATTACTCCTCTATTGCTTTCGCCGCAAGACTGCACAAGTGGTTGTCATAGAAGAACACTCTGGCAAACCAATCGACAATACACTCGGCAACAAAGCAGAAACACGAGCAGATCGTTCGTTTTGTCTTCCCTTTTCAGAGCACCCCAATCGCAAAAGTTCCGTGCTCGAAGCGTACTCGCACTCCCCACCCACAACACCTAGTTTCCACACAGYACCAAAAACAGAATGTCCGGTGCCGCCGCAAGAGGCCCCCTGGCCTTTCTGCTCCAATCCCAATCGGGGCAGTGGCTGACCATCTCCCTGGGAGCCATGTACGCCTTTCCGGAACAAGCCAAGATGGTCCTTGGCGATCTTGGGTCCTACGCGCTTATGGCCAAGCAAATGTCCGGCTTTCCCGTTCCCTCCCTCGAGGACAGSAAGGCGATTGCCGCACCCGCTCCGCCGCAACAAATCGTCATCCACCAAACCCTTCCCTCMGTGGACGGGAAGAACCAGTACGTCGGCTTGCTGGTCAAGGTCGTCGTCGGAGGTACGGCCTGCTGGGTCGGTTACTTTGCCCTGACGAACGCCCTGCCGGAATACGTCCAGGAATTCTTCCCCGTCACCCGCAAGTTCTTTGCCAAGACCTCCAAGTTCTTGGTGGCTTCCCTCGAAAAGGTTAAAGAGACCCTCGAGGAACAGATCGGACTCGTTTCGAAGAAGCAGGACGATTTGTCGAAGAAACTGGACGGAACCCACGACGCGGTCCAGGGACTCCACAAGGAACTGGGAGACGCACGGGACGACATGGAACGTCTGGGAGAGTCCATGTCCCGGCAGGAGTCGACGCTCAACGCATCCCACAAAACCATGAGCTACACCTCGAAGGGCGTCACGCTGCTGGTGAGGTGTGTGGCCTCGATGCTCCCCAGCAACGACCGGACCGTTCACGACCTGGCCGAGTACATCCAGGACGGGGAAACCATCAAGAGGCAGGAGGAGAAGGAGCAGCGAGAGCGACGCCTCGCGGGGGTGAGCGTCCGCAAGACACCCTTCTCGTCGATCGCCTCCCCCCCGCCGAAGGTGGAGGCCCCGAACCTGATGATCCGCCAGTCGCGCGCGGACTCGGACCTGGACTCCCTCGACGACGTCCAYGCCGTGCTCGGAATCCGACCGGGAAACAATCTTTTGTCCGTCAACTAACCGTGAACGGAAGGGCMTCGTCCGGTGGTTGGCTCCGCGCCGACCACGGCAACGATTCCGCCCGTGTTTTGTACAATACCGTCTTTCGATTGTGTGAAAGAATAAGGDAAAACCGACTAGAATAATAATAACAATAACAACAACAGCAATAATATTATGAATGCAATTAATAAATGAAAATTTACAGAAGGAAACAACGTTAAGCAATTGATTTGTACGCCTKGTGGTTGCGTTTTGTAATCGTGCGCCGTTCCTCGAATGGCGTTGTGTGCTGTAGGGGTTGTGCATTTCTGATCATTGCTAGGTAGATACTGTCGCTGTTCACCACTCCAAAGTCGAGGTCGTACAACAAATTTCTGCCCTCAATCGTGTGGTGAGAGATGTTTTGACAGTGTTGTTCCAGGGTTGTACCTTTGGGTACTGTTGACCTAGTAGTGAACTCAGTAGGGTGCCATCACTATAACAAGGTTGGGTGTTGGGCATCGACATTAGGATTGATTTTCCTTTGTTTCTTGTTCTTTGGTAGGAAATCCTCCTTGTTCTTGCCAGTGTTCTTGTCCTCCAAATTACTAGGAGTGTTGTCATCCTTTTCAGTGGCGCCTTCTTGGATTTCCTCCAGTTCCTTTGAAACAGAGGAGGCATTCAAGACATTACTAACCTTTGTGTTGATTCCGAGGGGGCATGGGCAGTTATAATGCCTGCATTTTATTTTTGTAGTAGCAGAAGTAAAGTACCCATTGAGGTTGTCATGCTAATCCATGTTACTCATGAAAAATGTGACTGCAAATTTSATTCTCATGTTCCAATGTTTCTTGCCATTCCATGAACAATTGTGGTGCCACCACCAAACATCGTCGTTCTTCCATGATTCCCATGCTGCTTCTCTGAAGGAGGCAAACACTGCCCACAAGCCATTGTGAGGGTTATTGACATTCTTGTCTAGTACTGACTGATTGCTTTTTCTTTGGGGTTGMAAGTATATTGCCTATCATGTGTCAGGTCTGGTAGACCACATAAAATTGCTGAATATCCCGAGAGTCCTGTTCAGAGGACTGCTACGGTAGTACCCATGATGAATTTTTTTGAGTCCAGTCACGGCGATTGACGAATGTGGAAAATTTGAACCCAAAAGCGTTTCCCGCCGCGTGTAAGTCGTAAAAATACGTACGGTACTAATTGCCCAGTTCACAAGCAGTAAATGCGTAGAAGATGTTATCACGTTCTTTTTGTTCTTGATTGACATTGGTTTTTTCTTTCAGGTTTTGCTTCCGTTCTCACGCAGCCTTCTTGAAGTTGATGTTCTGTTTGCTCTCGCCCTCATGCTAGCTACTATTTCTTATTATTCGTCTCTGCGGTATTTTATTCCCTCTCGAAGTACTACTACCGATGTTGGAAGCAAATCGTAGAAAGATGGAAGCAACAAGGACTGCGTTCAGCAACAAGAACAAGGAAAGGACAACGAGGTCGTTGACGGCAGCTGGGAGGATGCCTTCCGTCGCCCTCCTGGCATCGGTGGTGTTGCAGTTGTTGTCGATCCACAACCGTGTTTCTTGCGTACTAKCGTTCGCAACATCCCCGACACCGAGGACGGCGACGCAGCATCGGAATTTGGCGGTGAACGGTGCGTCGGCATCGACCGTAGACGCTACCGCAAAAGACACGGAGGCAACGACAGAGGCATTGTTCGATGAATTCGCGTCCTTTTTGCAAACCAAACAAAGCGAGATCATCGACCAAATCGAGCAGCTCGAAAAGGATGTCGCAGCGAGTGAGGGTGGCAACGAAGCACAGCAATTTTCGAGGGACTGCTGGGGAATTTTCGAAAACGAGGACAGCAACGGCAACGTCAGCGGCAGCGGTGGCATCACCCGTGTCATTCAAAGGGGCAGCATCATCGAAAAGGGTGCTTGCTCCTTCACCCTGCTGAAAAATGGGAAACTGACGGCGGAACGGGCCGCATCGGTTCGGGGGCGCCAGRGTCCCGAAAACAACGACGGCATTAACATCCAGGAAGGCGACAACTATTGTGCCGCTGCCTTGTCCATGGTCTTGCACACACGATCRCCCATGGTGCCCACCTTTCGATCGGACGTGCGAATCTTTTTGGTGGAATCCTCGTCCAGCGAAAGCGACGAGAAAAAGGCGGTGGCTTGGTTTGGTGGCGGCAGCGATCTGACGCCGTACTATTTGTTCGACGAAGATATTTCGTTCTTCCACCAGCGGTTGAAGGAGTTGTGCGAAACACACTCGGACGGCGACGCCATGATCGAYTATCCCACGATGAAGCAAGCGTGCGACGACTACTTTTTCTTGCCTGCTAGGAGCGAACACCGTGGCGTCGGTGGTATGTTTTACGACGATCTGCCGGCCRCTCCTTCCACCCTTTCCTTCTCCAAGGACGTTGCCTCGAACTGGATGTCCTCGTGGTTTCCCATCGTGCAAAAAAGGCAGTCCCTTCCGTAYACGGAACAACAACGCGAGTGGCAACTGCTCCGCCGGGGCCGGTACCTCGAATTCAATCTGCTGTACGACCGGGGYGTCAAGTTTGGCCTAGCCAACGCCAACCCGCGTGTCGAGGGCGTCATGGTATCGGCGCCACCGCTCATTGCATGGGAATAYAACCATTCCATCGAGCCGGGCAGCGAAGAAGACCGATTGATGGGAATATTGAAAAGTCCGAAGGAGTGGGTGTAATCAGGTACTTGTAACGACTACGAAGGCATTAATAAAACTAGAATTAGAGCCAAGCCATCAATCATAGTAGAACGCCTATTGCTCATTGAGCAAAGTTAACACTTGGTACTGCCTGCGGTACAAGTAGTTCTTCTCTGGAGATCCCCGTATTCAACGACAAAGCACTTTTCATCTTTCAATGTATTCATACAGTAGTACTCAAAAGAATAGGGTAGTTCCATAATGCAGTGYACTGGTATGCAATACGTATTGTGTGGTACCGCTTGTTTCGTTACTTGTAAGAAGTGATTCTGTACCGTAGTTTGTGATCTATCAGCTGAAGGAAGCTAGCTCAGGCATCATGGTACGATAGTACAAGTACGAATCTAAGTTACGGTAATAGATTAGTACGAGTACACATTCCTACATACCGTACAGCATACCACGACCAAGCCTTCAATTTGAGGCGTACCGTACGTAYTCGTACCATGTACGACCAAGAATAAAAAAGTTCTATCTTTCAAGTTGTAGGATCGGAGTTGGGAGAAAGATTGAATCAAAAATCAAACCCTAGCCCAACCCGGCATCWTTTATCTTTTCCTWCCTTTTAGAAGGCTACCCAAAAACTGCAAGCTGTGGTATAACCAACTCATCACAGGGGTAAACGTAGCAAAGATCGGATATCGCGGCCACAATTTCCACAAAGTATGCCTCCAAAACCATGTGTGGCGCTATCTTTTTACCCAACGTAGGGCCACGCAATCAAGATAGGAGTGATATCATCCAGAACCATGACCACATGGTTTTGAGCTATTTTACTGCGGTAGATTCGAAGCTTACGGTACTTTTGTAATTTGATACGATTTCGAAACGGGTGTAAAGAAAGAGTACGCACCATCCAAAGCCCGGTTGTAGTTTTCGAAAGGCCAGCCAGAAGGCATGGTATCTAGCTAGCAAACCCGAGGATAAAAGACCTGCTGAAACGTATAAGGTGTGAATGTTCTTGCTGCTTGGCCGTTGTGGTGGAGACTACCACACAAGACGGTCAACTAGAGGGCACAAAAACAGCCACAGTGGCAGCCATTTGCACGCCTTTCCCGACCAATGTCATTTCTCAAACTTTAATACTGAGCTCGATGAACTGGGTGTTCCATCTGCAACGGATTTTACAACAAAGCAGAAGGGAATTGATTGTTGTCCCGCTGAATGCGACCGAGACGGATGTAGAAGAGTGAATTCATACCCGCAAAGTAAATGGGTTGTTGCGTGCAGCAATGATCGTCAACTCGGCGGCTGCGGACCGCATCCGGCCGCCAGCAGGGAGGCCACCAAGATGAGAGCCCCCCCGACCAGTTCGGGTTGCGAAGGGGTTTCTCCGAGGATCAGTAGCCCCAGCAGAGTCGTAAACACGGGTTCCATAGAGAGGATGACGTTCGTTTCGGCCGCCGGAACGGAAGCCTGTGCCGTTTGCTGGCAGACGTCGGCAATCGTGCACGGACCTAGAGCCGTGTAAATGAGTATCCCCCACGCCACCGAATCGRTCTTCCAATCCTTCCACAATGACCACGACGAAAAGTGGGCATCGWAGCTGCTACTGTCGTCCGCTGTATCCTCAGAAGCATTGTGATACCATACGGAAGCCACCATCCATATTGAGTAAAGGATTGCCAGAAACACATTCTTGACGAATTGGGTTGTGGTTTCGTCAAAGGAGTCTCCAAGGGCACTCAATCGGCAAATGTACAAACTCCAGCAGAGGGCGGCAAGCAAACAGCAAAGATCGCCCCAGGCAGGTGAAAGCGGCGATAACGACAACGAGGAATTGCCATTTRCACGAGCCGCGGAGGCGTCGTTTCTTTCCGCGGCAAGCGCAACAGGTTCGTCGCCGCTTCYGTTTTCGCCCTKAGAAATGACCCATGYGCCCAAGAGTGCCAGGACACAGGCCCCCCAAACGATAGCCCGGCGTCCCCGCTGGGATTGCGGAGGGTGGGTTGTGTTTTTGTGATCTCGACACGCTAGGGTCATCACCGACGAGACGATGGGGGTCCACACCACACTTGTCGACACCAAAAATGAGGCCCTGGCGCCCCGCGTTACTAGAAGGCTGGTGTTGATCAGGGCYTGGGTGCCGAAATTCCAAAGGGCAAGTTCTAGGGCAAACCAAACGAGTCGGGCTTGGTATTGGTTTTGCKTTTGTCGCTGTTTTGATCGATCCAGTTCCTGATCATTGGCTCCATTGATCGGAKCGTAAAAAAYATTTGAGTCGCTCGATCCAAAAAGGATCGTTCGGCAGGTTTGGCAATGGCGTTGTTTTGGGAGGGTTCCGGCGCGATGGTTYTGGTTCTTCGCGTTCCTGGCGTTTTTCCACCAAAGAAGCGGGAGGAAGCCTAGGACTGAAAACCATCCCTGGATGGTTGAGGAAGCACTCGGGGTCGGTGGGTTTGGACGGGCAAAGACCATCCGCATGCTCACGTTGAGAGATCCGTATACCACCCCCAGTACGAACAGAAGCAATCGGCCCCAGAGCCATCCTAGTGATTTGTGCGGCGCAGTTTCCGGCGCTATACTTGCCGCGTCCCTTGARTCGTCGCTCGATCCTACTTTTTCAAACGCGGTCACTTTGGTGATCGTTTCCACAGAGGTATGACTCCCTGTGCCATATCTGCCAATGCAATTCTCTTCGTCGATGTCGAATGCTTCGGCTTCATTGCGATGATGCGACGAAACGAGAGGAAGGGAATCCAGCGCCAMTGGCGACGAATCGTCGCGGGTGTACAGCAATTTCCTCGTTACCATAACTCCCACATAGCAATGAGTGCCGAGTATAGTTATTCGTATTCTCTTAGACAGAGATATGGTATASAATACAAAGTCGTMCTCGTATTTGAATACTATGGTTCAAAATCGTTTTCCGTTTTCCAGAATTTTTGAAATTTGTTCGCACGTCGTTTTGGTCTCGGAATGCGTCGACCAGTACGAGTACGACGAAAGTCTGCAGATAGAATAGCAYTAGGCTATCGCAAGTATCGCAAGTAGATAAATCTAAGGGAGTTCGTGATGAATGATGGAACGAAAAATGAAGATGGATCTGAAAAACCGAAAAACCTTAACTCTAAATACGCTGCTACTTTCAGCTTCAGATGCAAGTTTTGAACCGCACTAYGGWACGTACGTACGTACACGTAGTCGTACGAGTATCATGATCAAAATAATGATCACTGAGTTTGAAATTCGACGGTCATTTTTTTCGCGCCAACACGAGAGGCTCTCATCACTCACAAAACATTCTTKTAAGACAGATTGGTTTCACACGGGCAGCAGCTCCTTCTCGTGCCCCTACCATTACCGTAGGATACAACAATCCACAACAAGCACCATTCACGATGAAAGAGACAGGAGAGTCATCTTCTTCGGACAACGTCGCTATTAACGATACCGATGCCGCAGCTGCAGCCGACGCTCCCGGCACAAGTAAAGACACCGTGGCTGGCTCTGCCGTCACCGACGGCGAGGAAGCGATCTCCAAAGAGGACCTCATCGAGCTGATCCGCGCCGTCAAGTTCAAGAACACCGACTTTTCCCAGCGGCAGGTATACAACGAAATCGTGACAGAAATCCCAGTTCGGTTCCCGCAATACGCCGCGTCACTCCACCCTGACCGTCTCTGTCTCAACGATGTCAAAAAGGCGTGGAAAAAAGCCATTCTTCAGCAACAGCAACCATCCTCGTTGAATTCTGGTGCAAACGCAAACACAAACGCCGATCTGGCCGAGCGATTAAGGAAGATGACTACGAACCCACAGCTATATACRATTGGCTTGGAAAACAGCAACAACGAACAAAACAACAACGCCGCGGCGGCCCGAGCCTACGTTACCAGCTTCCTCGAAGAAACGCACGCCAAGAATAGCTCCAGGGAGCGCGAACTCTTGGAGGACTACGTTCATGTTTTTTTGAACGTTCCCGCGGACAGTTCGATCGCCAAGAAACCCCACCAGGCACTCATCAATTTCCAGGCCCCACCTGGAAGCAACGTGGCCAAACCAGCCTCGAAAAAGGGCAACAAAAAAAAGAAGGGCGGCAAGAAAAAGGTTCCTGCCGCTGCCACGCCCCAACCATCGGCAGTCACTCTCGAAAACGCGCCCTTTGATGACGCCCTAGTCGTCAAGATCCAAATGGCGGCCCCCCTTGACGCCAGCGATTCCATGAAGCACCCCATGCTGCTGTACGACAAAACCCGGGCCTACAAAACCTTTGTCCATCCCGAGGGTGCCCTGACGGGGACGTCAAACACAGCAGTGGAAAATGCCAAAAACAAGCACAGCGAGAACGACGATGGCTACTCGAGGCTGGCTCGCTGGATTCGGACGAAGGGGATTGGGGGCGCCCTGGGCAGTGCGGGGGGCACCAAGGCCTATTTTTACGCGAGGCTTGCGACGACGGCGAAAGCGAAGCAACACAACCAAATACTGAGCATCTATGTGAAAACGCTGGCGCCGTCGGAAGGCCAGGACTTCTAGTGTCMCTCTGTGCAACTAGAGAAGACGCAATTCACCCCAAATGTCAAACAGTACTGATTTCCGTTTGGTTGCGATCCAAACCAAACCGAACCGTAGCATGGCTATCAGAAGGAGAGCATGAATCGAGATCAAAAATTTCAACTTAAGAGCAAATATAGGCGAGGCAGGATTATGGGATTCTGAATTTTCCGAAACAAATCAATTAGATAATATTCAAGATTCCAATTTATGTTCACTATCTAACTCAGACGAGTATCAAATCCTCTCGCATAATTGTTCTTTGCCTGATTCTTAGCTAACCCTGGCCGCCCGACAAGCAATGGATTAAACATCCTTCTTCTTTGCAGCTTCCTCCTTTGCTTCCATCATTGTGGCTTTGAGGCCGGCAATCTCCGCCATGAGGCCGGACATAGCGCTCTGGAGATGGTGATAATCAGTGTTGCTTGTGCTGCCGTATTCCATATGTGCCAGTGTTTGTTCTCCTTCGTCGCCATTTCCTTCGGATGGTAGTTCTTTCAAATCGGAACGGCCGCGGGACCTCTTCCTGAAATAACTCCAGAGGCTGATCACAATTCCAGTGGCCGCTATGACACCGGACAGAACGTAGGCTCCGAGCATGTTGTGTATCTCAAACGGTGTCGTCTTAGKRTTTATGTCCTTTTCTGGACAGATGTTTTCGGGTTCGGCATCTTCCATGATATCTCGCCACTTTCCCCTCTGCATCATTCTTGTCACCGCGGTATTCAGAGGGGCTGCGTAGTTGGTCGACACCGGTAAACCCCACGGCAGCTCAATGACCGGCTTTCCGACGATGATTTTGTCGCAGTGCGAGCCCATGCTGTAATGCGCTGCCATGACATGCTCGTCCGCCAGGAGGCAATCACAAAGTCCTTTATCCATGGCTAGGAGGAGTTCTGTCCGGTTGTTGAAACCAGGCAAGCCGTCTTCGGCTGTTCGTTTGTTGGTTCGTTTTTCATAATGAAAGGAGAGAAAGTAGTGTTATTCCATTGCGGTGGTCCGTGAGAAAAACAACGGAAAAACAAATGAGGGATCAAACTACATCAACAAAAAATGATTCCAATCCCTGTCCACTTCAAATCAAAACAAAACAGAGAGGAACAATAACAGAAACGTACGGTTAATTGCATAATTGAATCTGGAGTCTCCATAAGCATTGTCCAACACTTTGATTTTGTTCCGCAAAACGCAAATGGGGAACTTATATAGCATGACATCATCGATGCTCTCGATGGTCACCGAAAATCCTGAACGGACCAAAAGAGTAGTGAGCTGGGCGCCATAGGCCGCTCCCGACAGAAGAATCTGGATGCAAATCGCCAACGTCGTGAGCCGACCGCCCCAAGAAGTTACTTTGTCACTGCAATAGGGACCGGGTCTCCTGGCAAAAAACGCCATAACGGAACCGTACAAAGACATTTTAACATTCGCCGAGGGTTTCTCCCTCAATGTCTCCCATGAAACTTCTTGGAGCATGAGCAAAAATCCCAGAAAGGAAAACACTAAGAAGGTCATGCCCCACAATGCCGGAGAAAAGGGTTCGAAAATGGACTTAACCTTATCCATTACACTCAGTTGCTCAGTGTGTTCATGCACAACCAGGTATTCGGCGGTGACCCCCATCTCCAGAAACGAAGAAGCCATAGTCCGCTGGCGATTTTTCGTGAAGGCCCCGATGCAGATATCGACCACACCCAGAGAGGCGGCGTAAACGCACGCACCGTGGTCCATGTTTTCGAGGTTTTCAACAAACGGTCCGTATGATTCTGCCCTATCTTTTATCCATTCCGGGACGCTGGTGAAGTTAATCGTAATGTTCAACGTGGGTTCTTCGACTAGGTAACGTGCCAGATCCATAGTTGTTCCATGGCATGTCGTTTGTGTCGGATTATCTTTGTCTTCACACTCGGTTCCCTCGACCCCGCGGTGGTTATCATGGATGACCCCCTGCAGGACCATTCCGTTCAATAGAGTAGGGCCACGATCGGATTCGTCGATGAATCCGCACGCAGCGTAAGAGTAGGAGCGTTTCTTGAAGATGCGGCTGGGTTCGAAATCCAATTTGCAGCCATTGTCCACATAACACCATTCGTAGTCACACCATTCTCCAGGCTTTCCAGCGGCTCCGCACTCGGATAAGCCGGCGTCGTGGGCTTTGCATCCAATTCCGTACTCGTTTTGGAAGCTTTCGGTKGCGTTGCCATCGGCAATGCCATTCGCAAGCCCAACCTGAGTCACCAGGGATTCGATGTCTYCCTCCAAGTTTTCTTTCAAAACGAAGTCGCCAGCGTTCAGCTCGGACGCAGTCAGACAACGGCAGTCATCTCGAGATCTAGCTCCCTCGAGAAAGGGTAACGACGTTGAAACCAACAGAATAACCACAAACAACGTGGTACTTTTGAAACCTTGCATTGCCCTAGACGAACGATACTTCTGGACTTTGTTGGAATGGATTTTATGAATGGTACACTTTGTCGGGGTTTTGTGAACCGGCACGTACGATTGTTTTTAATAAGGTTACGTAT
>CAACVS010000266.1:27401-52654 GCA_900660405.1 Pseudo-nitzschia multistriata | reverse complement strand
CAGTTATTACTACGTTCATCTAATCTCCGGTCTTTAGCTAAGGGAGGGACGTGATAATCGTCTCCAGTGTGAGGAGCTTGACTGGAGGATCAACAAACAGATCATCATGAGTTGGGTACAAAACGGTATTTTTCGATTTTCGTTCTTACGGTACGAGTACGAGTTACGTACTACGGGCTCCCCCGTAACCCTCAACGCGTGCATACTGGTACTCTGTAACGATGATGAGCAGACCGTTGCTAATGAGTGCTTCTATTACTCTACTGTACCGTACTCTATTTACGAATCCAAAAACAATGTTCCTGTAGCCATTGAACATCGTACCGAAACTGATACCGGCAGTTGAATTCGCACAGTTTCAATCAACGTCGGAAGTGATGGCGGCGATGCCAGAACAAATATTGCTCCTGGAATAGTAAGGATGGATCTGAGTGACTGCCACGCTTTGGGCTTTCGTCAACTTGTTCTTTCTGCCGTTGCTTTCTGCTCGGTACAAGTATCGCCGGCTCCCGAGTACCTTGGTTCCTCCTATGCCGCTCATGCTGCAAAGTTTTGGCACAGATCTGAACACTACAGGAGCGAAGCCAGTCGAAAATGTTCGAAAAAGATGGTGTCGGTGATGCGACGGCGTCCGGAATCCATACATTCCTGCCCGACTCGAATCTGAACTTTGTGGCCGGCATCTCTCCCATGTACTGGTCGTACGTTCGAATGACGGTGATCGACGTATTGAACCTGAAACTAAAGGATGGCATCAATTGGATGTCGTCGCCTCCAGCGAAAGAAGATTTTGGAACTCCGGTGTCGAAATGCCTGTTGGTTGGCTACGTCGTATACGCAACCCAGCGTCGGGACGGCTCGATGGCGTACGTCGTTGACGATGGAACAGGTTTCATAGACTGCGTACATTGGTGCAGCAACAGCAACGACAATACCGAAGATATCTACCATCTTCCCTCTCTATCCGATGATCTCGACGATCATAGAGATCATGGACCGTTTCATGTGGGTGAACCGGTCCGGGTGTATGGAAAAATCGAATGTGTCGCTTCGACGACAAAAAAAACGACAAAAACGTCCACAAAGAGTCACAATGGAAATGGCGATGAGGTGCTTGTGGTTCGAGAAATTCAATCGAATCTGATGGAACGTGTCGAAGACATTCTGCTGGTTGAATCCCACCACTGGATGCAGTTATGTAGTATTGACCCTGTTGACATTCGTTCTTGTCTCGAAGCTGTCGGACCCCAGATTCGGTCGCAAATCGAGAACAGGATCAATCTCCCAGCAGCGGACGACACATCGTGTTCCTGGCGGGTGTTTGGGATGAGCTGCAGGTGCGATTTACCTTACATGGAGGATCTACTATACTGCCATTGCCAATCAAAAGCAGAAGCCATGGATCCATCGTACCGCTTCCGGGATGCTCTTTTAATTGCGCTCCTCTCGATGCAATCAAAGACAGCATCAATGCTCAAATTCAAATACAAAGATATTCGAAACAACGATAGTCTCGAACTACTTGCTTTGAAAGAACTTTCCCAGCAAAAGAGGACGGAGAATAACGTCTCAATCGATAAAATCTTCCTCAAAACGTTTCGGGCTCTTCGGCACGACGGGATTCTTTACTTACTCAATAGCAACACCGATGAATATCTCTTCATAACCAGAAGCAAGGTGCTAGAACCCTTCGTAAGAACTTTGGTTTCTAACGAAATTGGGGCTTCCAAACCAAAAAATAGCAACTTTGTGAGCTACGACAAGGCCCCAGCGTTCATTTCCAGAGTTCACAACGAACGGTTGCTGTATATCAAGCGTTTGATTAACGAAGGAGCGTCCACGCCCTACAAAACTCATGGGAGCTAGTAACGCTTTCCGATCGGAGAGATGTTCCGAAGATCCTGTACATAGAATTTAGTGGCAGAAGCAATACCGTTTTCATTTTTTTAAGTTGTTTTATTTTTCTAAACTACAAGTTTCATGGCAATTGAATGTGGGGACGGCTGGATGGTTGTCAAGTTTACTTTGTGTTTGGCTTTGTTTAAGTTTTTTCATGGTATAAACCCTGGCAAAATCTACAGAGCAACTTTTTCTGAAAAGCTATTTGGGAATGACTAAACTTTATAGACTTCAGAGCAAATGATGAATGACAACAACCAACAGGGATAGTGGAATTCTCATTTAAAAAATTTGTATTGTTATGTAACTTGCTTCTTAGAATGATCTGTTGATAGTACATGTTGGATACCCCTGACTGCAAGTGATTTGACAGTTGTGTGCTTGTGTACAAGAAGTAATACTCAGTGGGTTTGTTGAATTGTAAGAATTATATCATTCTGTTTCTGGGGATATACCAACAAAGGTGAATCGATGCATTAATTAATGTCAACAACAACTGTATTCACATAAGAACCACCAAATACAGATGATTGCTGTTGAAGACATCATACCAGTAATCATTGTTTCATTACTAAGCTTATGTTTGCCACTGTCATACTGCATGCTACCCACTAGTAGTAGCTGAATAATGAAACCCATTTACCATGGTATCCCAATGCTCATTTTATTAGCACTTAGTAGAAATGTTCCTGTCTTGTTCAATCTCCAATGATTCCTGGAGAAAACTGTAAGAGACAAGCCCAAAACAGGTACTAGTATTTCTGCAAAAGAGATTTCAAGTAACAGCCATCATGATGCAAGATGACTAATTCAAGTAGCTACTTCCTCTGTTGACAATGATGTGTCTCAGTGCCACCTCTGTTGGTGAAAGAAGCTGAGTACTTCTTTGGAAATTTGAATGATTTGACAATTTTTTGGCTTCTTGCCCTACTAGTACTATGAACAAGCAACTACAGGAATAGTATTACTAGTAGTGCCTGGTATAATGCTGGGTGCTCAACTAGTTAGGTCAAAATGGTAGCTTTTCACAGAGATACTTTTCTGAATATACACGCTGTGATTTGACCACTAGTTCAACTGATTCCTCTAACACAACAAGAAAGAAGTTCCTTGGACATAAGAATAGCAAGAACTCCAATGAGTAAGACAAACTGCAATTCTTGTTAGTACTAATGATAACTTTCATAACCTTGATTCTTGTCCAAAAGAGACACACATGCTTTCATGGCTGCAATGTTTTGCCATTTACAATTTTCATAACATAGCAATAGTGGGTGTTCAATTCATCATTGTGCTGTATTCCACTCTCTACTACTACTAGCTAGTAGTAGTACACAGTTGGTATTCAATTTCTTGCTTTCTTGCTTTCTTGGACAAAAGGACCACCACAGACACCATTTGGATCCAAAAGATGAGCTGAATTTCTTTGAAGAATTATCCTTCTTTTTCTTTTTCTTCTTCTTCTTCTTCTTGTAGTATGTCAGCAAAGTAGACAACCAGGATGAGATTGTTCTTGATGTCGTTGTTCTTGTTGTGTCATCATTATTTTGATAGTACTGGAACCAACAACAGTAGTACTGTCTATGAACTTTGAAGAATGACAACCCATGCTGTGCACTGGCAATGCAAATAATATGATAACAAAATAGAGATATATTAACAATTGTCTCTCACAAATTCCTGGGATGATCATAATTGACAATTTTACCTTGCCAGGAATGCTACCACCAGGCAATAGTCTGGCGATAAGAATAGTAACATGCTAGCAATCTAAAGAGAGCATTCATTCATGAAAATTATTGTGTATATGGACTGAAAATTTGGGGAGGGGGCCAAGAGAATCATCTAAGAATTATGACAAAAAATATGGTAGGAAATAGAGCTACCAGATTCCTCTGACTAGTAGAAGTGCTATAAGATTCCTACCAGATGGTATGAAATCTGGTGGTAGCAATTCTAGTGACAATAGTTTCCTGGAGCTACTTCTTAGGACTGACTTGAGTATTTCTTGTGTGCCTGCAACAAGCCACAATGCAATCATAAGAATAATTTTACTTCTATAAGAGCAACAATGCAAGATTAAAGCCAGCAGTCACCAGTCAGMCAGCCAGCAGCTGCTCCTTTACCGCCAGCTTGAGCAAACTGCATGATATTTGGAGTTCTGTAATAGAAAAGCTGTGTAGAAATCCCATGGAAATTTGCAAATCAAGGGGGTACACACTGTTGAATTTTGGCAAAATGGATTGGTTTCTATCGTGCCTTCAAAATCCTACTGGTTCTACATTTTTTACAACCCAGGACTGGTCCTCCTCGGCAAACTTTTATTGTGATAAAGATACTGATTTTAATACTGACCATAGCAATTTGCACTATTTCAAGTACTTCAACTCACTCTTAGAACCAGCAACTAGTACTATCAATCTCTCCCCCTTAGCAATTGCCAGTTTAACTCATTTTTAACAGCAGTAGCAGTTGTTTGATCCTGTGTAAAAATAGTGTGACAACCATCACCACCACCATGGTACAACTAACCAAAGAGAGCATATATTGGTAGCAAAAGATATTTGATATTCTCTGCTGACCTGAAAAGAGGAGAAGGAATTCAAAGGCAACAAAGGATAGTAGATTTGTATGATTGTGCTTTGGAGCTTCAATTGGAATAGCAACAGGACAGCAGTGTGCAACTGGTGTGCTTTAATATCAATCTTCTTGTTGTTCAAGAAACTTGTCAATATCATCTAGGAGAGTGACTTGGCATTGTGGAATACATTGATTGGGTTGATTCTGGAGGAGGAAGCAATGGAGGAATCAAATTAGTGGAAAGATTCAGAGTTCTCTTTAATGTTCAAGGAGTTCAGAACGAACACCACCACTTGATTGCCAGGAGCTGGTGGTGTTCACCCTATTGCCAGCAGCAACAGCAGTAGTAGTAGCATCATTGTTGTGTGGCAGTGGAGAAGTTGGCGACAAAGGTAACAGCAAAGATGCTGTGTTAGTTGTACTAGTTGTTTTAGGCTTCTTCTTTTTCTGGTTCTCCTCATCTCCTCCTGCTGGTGGTGGGGCTGGAGTTTTTTTGTGGAGGTGGACATGTCCAAGGAGTAGGAGGAGCAGGAGACTTGACCATCTTGATACCACCTTTCTTTGTGTTGATAGGAGACTAGAAAACAGCTGATTTTTTATCCTCCTCCTGTTTTTCCTTGAATATGATCTGGAGGACCTTTTGCATCAGCATTCTTCCCCCCCCACTTGATTCAGAGCAACAAGAACTTCAGCAACATAGTAGACAGAGGTACTATCCATCCTCTTTTGTAACTTCAGATTACCCTCAGCAGACCAGATGCATCCATTGGATTCTTTGAGTTCCTTTGCTTCAATTCCCATGCTAGTCCAGAGGGCATGATCCCTTGGAAATGTCAGATAACTAGATCAATCTGGAGCTGTTATCATATCTAAATCAATCTGTGCTATGCACAGAACTGGTGTGCTATGCACAGAAAGCAGGCCACTTGCATCATTCCTGAAAGGTAGTATATTCATCAATCCATTGAAGGACATAGTCTAATTTCTGCGATCCATTGTGGGTGAGCAGTCTCACCAAGTAAAAGTGAACCATAAGATCAGTCTGCTGATGGTCACCAAAGGTGGTTCATATTCCAGAAAGAGCTGCTGGATACATGAGAGCTCCTCCAGTAGTAACCCACTAACGATCAATCTTCTTTTTGGAGATAGACATGCTTCTAGCAAGCTCTGAAATTGTTCAACAACAAACAGCCAGTGCTTTCATTGAATAGCTTCAACTACATTCTTTTCAGAGCATACCTTCAACCTTGCTTACTGGCACTTAACTTAGTTTTTGGACTGTAGAAACTATTTGCGTTAGCAAGCAAATCGTCCTATTATATCCCTGAAACCTTTCTACCATGCGGTAGGTGCTGTACTTCTCGTCACATCACATTCAAAGATTCACCACTTGTTGTTTAAATGTCAACGTTTTTTCTGAAAAATGTACCGCATCCTTTCCTCCAATATCCGGTACCGTTACTGGAAACCTACTGTACTAAATTTTAATTACTGGAAATCTACCGATCGGATTAAAAACATCTTTCTTTACTGGAAATCTACCGATACACTTTCTTCTTATCTATTTCAACCTTTTTTTAACCTCCATTTTCCGTTCACGAACCGACGGACTTTTAAAAACTGCACGCTAGTCTCCCTCACCTCCCTCACTGCCCCCCTCTCCCTCTACTTCAGAACACCTTTTATTTCCAAAGAGGACCTTCCAACCGGAGTTTCCGTTCGACAGGAAGTATAAAATATACGTTATTATTTAATTTGGTTTACAAAGCACGTGTCATTCTTGGTCGGGGGTTAAAAAAAGGTTGAAATAGATAAGAAGAAAATGTATCGGTAGATTTCCAGTAAAGTAAGATGTTTTTAATCCAATCGGTAGGTTTTGAGTAACTGAGAAAACGAACGGTAGGTTTCCAGTAATGGTTCCTCCAATATCCATCAAAAACTCGTCATCGGATTGTAAAGTTAGTACTCGTACGTACAGTATTAGAAGTACGTGTTTAGAGTACTGCCATGCTGGGACGTTCCGAACCGACTAATTTCCACGTACGCTTAGCTATCGCAACTCTGACATCCGTAACAGAAACACTGAGTTAAAATCCGATCGCACTCCCATCCCATCCATTTTGAAACTGATCAAGAAACAACAGCAATGAAGTTGGACTTGCATACCCCGTTTTTGGAATGGTCCAGTGCGAGGGGAATCTCGACGCCCTTCCAGTTGGTCAGTGATGGTAATTACCGGTCGATGCAAATCCCGTCGAGCACAACGGCACAGGCACTTGCGAATGAGTCGACTGCAGCCAAGGGCTTCACAAACGTAGCGCAGGTGCCATTGGACGCGTGCATAATTGGTGAAGATTTGCCGACTTTAGTTGAGAAATTGAAATTTGAAAAATCACTGGGAGATTCCTCATCATATGCTCCATGGCTGAACTTATTCCCTACAATTGATGACTTCAAAGACATGCCTCGTTTTTGGAATCAAGATCGTTTAGATTTTGTAAAAAAGTTTGACGGAGGTCAGTTGGAGGCCCGAATAGAAATCGACGAGCCAAGGATAAGCAAGTGCGATGACCAGTGGGCACTGGCAATTGTTGACTCTCGAACAAACTATTTGCCAGATGAAACATACTCTTTGACTCCTATGCTAGATATGTTCAATCACGACGCCTCCTTTAAGACTTCTGGGAGTGTTGAAAACGATTCAACGTTAAAAATTGATGTTTCGTCCGATGCTATCCTGGCATCAGTAACTGCAAACACTGTGGATTGGAAAGATCAAGTATTTGGATTTTTCAAGGGAGGAAACGACAGTGATGTCAAGGGGAACGAAGTATTCATATCCTACGGAGACTTTGACAACGTTGAATTGCTTTCAAATTATGGATTTTGTACGATGGAAAATACTGCTAATATCGAACAATTTAAAGTGCGTTCACTTGGTATGGGAACCAAGCCCGCTTTATTGGTCGTTGATAGCGACGGGAAGATTGATAATCTTTTCAACACCATGAGTTTAGACTCTCTCCGACTTAGCCTCGCTCTTCCGAGTGAATTGGAAGACTACGATGGGACAGATATCATATCCGATCGAAATGAAGAAGAGATGTATGCTTTGATTGCAGGAGAACTCGAGGAAGCCGTGTATGATGCAAAGGCTGGTATCTCCGAGGCGGAATTGAGAGGCGATATGGTGGTATCGTTGTATCTGAAAGGCAGGTATCGCACCTTGTTATCGGGTCTGAATGGTCTGAAAGAGGAATATCCCAACCTCTTCTAAAACATTTTTTTGAAAATCTCCATACGTACAATCGTTTGAATTGTCTCGTGGAAGAAAAAATCCTTCACTTTCGAAAGAATCTTCCTTTTTTCTTTCCTTTCCTACTAGCTGATTGTTTTCTTTCAGGTGCAGCTGTTGTACCGAAAATTTGAGCATTGCACAGTTCAATATTTTGTGAAAATTGTTGCCGCATCCGTAGATTGGCATCAAGATCAGCTATTTGCTGTTCTAAATCCTGAACCTTACGTTCCCCCTCTTCTTTTTCCCTGCGATGTTCCTCCTGGATCTTTTTGAGGAGTTCGTTGGCTTCTTGTTGCTCGGATAGCAGCTGCTGCGAAACTTCTCGCAGGCCTGCTTCTTCAGCTTGAGCTTCAACCAGTTCCTTTGAAACCTGTCCGATTTTATCTCTGGAACTTTTGATCTCGATTTTGAGCGCTTCTATCTCTTTAGTCTCTTCGGGACTAAGGCTATTTTTGTCCACCAAGCAACTCGTATGCTCCGCTTGAAGCCTCGTTATCTCGGCATCGTAGTGTTGAGCCTGTTCTTCCAGTGCGCTCTGAAGCAGGGCTTCGTATTCTTCCCCGATCATCGTGACCTTTTTAGAAGATTTTTCAGGACCATTTGCGAGGATTGCATTTTGACTGGTATTGTAAGAAGATCCATCAGTATTTTGGTTATGGAATCCATCAGTGGATGACCTAGATGCATTGGAATCGTTCATATTTAGTCCGAGTGTTAACCATGGGTATAGTAGAGGGGGTGAAGAAGGACACTCCAACAAGTCAGCTCGGTGAACAAAACCACCAGAATCCCCATGACAATAGTCCCATATTCGCAATGTTGCCAGTTCTAACGAGTACGGATGTCGTGTTTTCTCAAAGTGAGCAAAAGAGTGCTTATTACTGTATCTTCCGCAACCCACAAATCCACAGGTAAGGCTGTTTTTGTTGGAAAGACGAAATCAATTGAGAGACAAGGAATCTTCAAGGGGGAAGACGACATATCATCGCATTGCAACACAAAGTCTTACCAAACCCAAAGTGTCTTGTGCATGGAACATTCCCTGCAAAATACCTCACGACCTTCTTCATCTTCTACACGGATGTCATCGTCATACTTCCAAAAATGGTGAATGACTTGGCATGCCTTGCATCGTGCAGGAGCACTCCATTTATGCTTTACACAAAGAATTGATGAAAAATATGAGTGACTGAGCAAATCAACAAAAACGAGCCATTTTGAATGCTATCCGTACGTGCAGAATGTACAAAAAACGAACTTGTTCAAGGAAATGTGTGTCCCAAACCACTGTACAAGTGCTTTTACTTCATAATACTTACAAGTAGTCTTTGCTTGTGACAAGCTTCGTCCTCCGATCCACAACTATTAAGCTTCAAACTAGGCGATTGACAATATTTGTTGCATAGCTGATGTACAGAAGGGGCAGGCAGACCGAGTCGAATCGGATCGATGCGATGAATGCAAACGGCACATGCAGGTATTTGTGGAGGAACCGTTTGAAGAGAAGAAAGCGCTGATACATAACTACATCCTCTTTCAGAATCATCGGAAGTATTTGCGCCTCCAAGCGCTTGTCCCATTATTGCATTATGTTCGGAATCATCTCCTTCTTGGGAAAACTCGATCGTGGTCATGGGTAAAAGTTTTAGGACGCCGTGATCGGGATCGCCGGCAATGATGCTCCCACTGGTCGGCCGAAGAACATTATCCGGTATCGACATTCCCTTGGAATTTTCCAACAACAACATTTCGGCCGGTGCATTGTCAGCGGCGATGCTGGTCAAGACAATACCCCGTATTTTGTACCCCGATAAAGCAGTTGGATGGATCTTCGGAAGCAGATCTTGTGCAAAATTGCCACTCGAGGGAGGATCAATCCAAAAAGAAGATCCCGATGCTAGGCGTTTCGGCGAAAAATGTGTCTCCAGAGTTGATGAGATCATTTTGGGTGGAACAAAAGCAAGGACCATGTGGGAAGTACTAGCCTTCCAAAATTTCTCGGCTGGATTTACAGAGAGACGTACATGGGAAGCAGACGCCACAAAGAACCGATCATGATCGCTTCCGAGGCTACAGGTATCACCAACCGTGTCATGCTTCAAGCCAAGAGTAGATGATATAGATGGCAATAATGATGACGAAGACGATGCAGCTTTGGCTGGTGACGTCCCAGAAAAAAAACTAGAAGCCATTTCATTCAAACTTAAAGGAAAGGCTGATTTTGAACATGCTCTGTTCAGCGCGTCCTCAGTCTTGTTGTCTGCACCATATCCAAGCGTTACATTCAGAGAGAATGTGACACGGCGATGTGCGGCAGGAGGAGACAACGGCATGACGACGACCTATTGACGTCGTCGTAAGTCGTCGCCAGTACTCCTGTCAGTACTTTTGATGAGATGATGTTCTGTTGTCAGAAAAATAAAAAATAATGAACTTGAGAACGGAAAAAAAATAATGAGCCTCTTTCTACGGACCGGTCGAAACAGAAACACATCAAGTACGGTAAGTACCGTACAGTATGCAGCGCTTGGTTGTTACAGTTAGAGTACAATGTACAATAGGTACTTCAAAAGTACCAGTGCGTACCGTACCTACCGTACGTACATATCGTTGTCTACGGGTTCTGACAAAAACTAAGTTTTTTAGGGATTTCCTGCCTCGTAAGCTACCTAAGCCCGCTACTACCGTACGTACGGTGCCGTTGAAGATGAATTTTTTTGACATTATCATATCCTTAGTATGTATCTCATGTAGGATATTGAGAGTATTCGTAGTTCGCAGGGACGTTTGCTGTTTGCTCACTACAAGTAGAAGTACGTAAAGTACTGTACGGTACAGTAATTTACGGCCTGCTAACTCGTATGGTAGTATCGTCCTCAGTTTTCATACGGTTCGTACAGTCTCGTACCTCGCATCGTAACGAAAGACGATCGCGGAAAGGAGGAAAAAAGGAAAATTAGTTCCGCAATATTTTTATTCGCAATCAACAACGAGTGTGCGAGACCCTCATTGTTCCTTTTGAGATTGTTCAACTTCTGATCTCAAATTTTTGAAGATGCTCTCCCAGAAGCACTGTTTCAGTCGTGAAGTATTTGCAGAGTTGTATAAATACGGCACCTAGCCCGCCGAACACGGAGAGTCAACATACTTTTGATCTTAAAATAGGTTTGAACTGCGGCAAGTGATGGCAACTTGTCCCTGCAAGCTCCTTCCGCGGTCACTCTCCTCGTTTACGGCCGCAGAATATGGCGATATACACTCGCTCTCCAAGATAAAAGATGTTGCCTCCCGAAGAGACGATGCTGGCTACAATCCAATCCATTATGCTGCACAGTTCAATCACGTTGCTGCTACTGCATTCTTGCTGCAGCTGGGATGCCCCGTAGATGGGGGAGGCCATTGCGGAGCGACTCCTCTGCACCGTGCTTCTTTTTCGGGAGCTACAGCAGCTATGAAAGTACTCCTGGAGTGGAACAACAATACGCAGACCAACTCAACCCACTTACCGGTTGCTGCCCGGAACGAAGGGTCTTCTCTTTCTGATCATACCAACTACTACAAAAGTGATAATAATGCTTCGGAGCGATGCAATTTGCTCGCAAAAGATACCAGGTGAGTCAAAAAAGGAGTCCCAAGTCTTTGGGTCAATTGAATTCGAGGAATGATGCACGCAAAGAAGACATTTTGATGTTTTGAAACCTCTGGGCTTACGAATGATTTCGGCCTGTGCTACTCATATCTACCTATATCGATATCGATTTAGCTATGGCGACGAATCTACCCCACTTCATAAGGCTGCCGCGGGTGGGCGATATCTGGCCGTACACATGATTTTGGAAGCCCTGAGGGATCGAGACGCCGAATCACCGCCAGTAGAAACAAGCCAGGGACCCCATGCATCCCGGGCGACGACGTGGTTACAAAACGGGCTTTCGGCAAGAGACAAAAATGGACGAACGCCGCTGGATGTGGCGCAACAGTTTTACAAATTTCGGGATACTGAAAAAGATGCAGTCGCTAGATGGGATGCAGTAGCTGGGGGCCTGCCGGATTGGGGAAAGTGCGCACAATTGCTTCGAAATGCTTCTTCTGATGATCATGGTGACAATAACGACGATGAAGATGCAAGAAAAAATAGTAGTAACGGATGCAACTTGAGAGATAGAGGATCGATAATGACGCAACAAGAAACAATAGTCAATAGCGGCGGTGTCCATCGGTACGATCCTTCGATTGACAATAAAAGGAGTCGCCGACTTCCGCGGTTGCCATTGCATTTGACTCGAGGTATAATGGGTTGCTTGGACTGTGATCGATCTTCCAGTAGCGGTGGCAATGCATTGTGCTTGACAGCGAAATGGCAGACCGACTTTCAGGAAGCATTGGGAGCATCTGCAAGTATGTGCATTTTTGCTTCTCCTGATGTTACTACTACAGCTGCTGCAAGCTCGGTAACGAGAGGTTGTAACAGCAAACTCGAGAAAACGCAACGGCGTAACAAAACCCAAACAACGGCGGACATGAACACTGATCTAGAAGATAAGAAAGTTGCTACGGTGGATTCTACTTGTCCAAGGTGCCAAAAATCTACGGTCGCATTTTACCCTCTTCCAGGAGTAGGCACACTTGTTTGTAAGCGTTGTCGACGATTGAGAAAATAAGATGTACTCTGTATGTAATCACGTTTGACTGATTCAGTCCGAGTAGTATAATTTTGAGAAAATATTGTTTCAATAATGACGCTTATTTTTATTGTTTCTTTTGGCGTAAATTCAACGAGGGAAGGTATGTCAGATCATACCAGTTTGTTCGGAAAAGTGTCACACGATAGACACAAAAAGCATTCTATGATTGCTAGGTAGCAACAAGGGCTGATACATTCAATTCCATATAATTCCGACTGGGGAAGTATAGTAGGGCATGAAAAAAGGGAAAGAGATGGAGCTACCATAATTGCCTACTCTGGCTTCGATTCTCCTACAGCCGTTACGAGAGAAGCGAAGGCTTTATGAATATCTTCTTCGGCTTTGCGCCGAATACTGCTTGAGCGAAAGCATCTAGTGATACAGTTCAGTTTACCCATTTCTTTCTCGTAGCGGATGACTGCCTCAAATCCTTCACGGTAAGCATTTACGGCCGTTTGACGGAAGGCATCGGTTACATCACATTCGTCAAGCAAAGCTTTGGCGTCTCGTGCACTGCGACGTGCGGGTGTGTCGCCATTTCGACTAGGATTAACAACACCAAAACATGCATCGATGACATTGCCTGATGTCAGTGACATGAAGGCAAGGGGCAAGTTATCATCTTTCTTCTTCTTGGCTTTCTTCTTAGAGCTGCTCTCTGGGGATGGCGGGCTTCCCTTCAATAAAATTACATAGCCATTCGCCTCGCTTCCTTTCATTTCCATCATCGATTCTACATCGTAAAGTTTGGCTTGCGTCTTTTCTTTTCTCACAAGATGATCGGTAGCGCTCATTTTTGGATTCCGATGATTTATTGCAACTTGGAGTGGGTGTAGGAGTTTTTATATCTTTTGTTCTATTTTGAGTTTCGTCGACCGAAAATCTAACACGAACAATGTAAGAACGAAGTCATCATTGTTCAGAAACTCTACCGTACAAACAATGATAAAAAAGTACTGTAAGGTGAGGGGGATGAGTTCCGTCTTCTCCCATACAGTAGTGTCAGTATTCCAGTACGTACGTCCAGTAAATTTCTTACTCGTGTTTTTGTTGAAGTGCGGTACCGTACCCGCTTGTACTGGTACTACAGTGCCAAGAAATCTACGAGTTGAAGAGGTTTTAGAGGCTTTTCACTTTTCACACGAGGATGACTATTTATATAGCGAACCTCTGGAATTGCACACTCCCGGAAGGAACATCACGTCAATCCTTCTTCTCATTTTTTTGCTAGCCAAAACATCAGGCAGAAAATCAGTTTTGTTGTGCAAGGCCACGCTACGGGCACCTAATAAAGGAAGTACCTTGTAAGATTCCTCTACCGTACACTTATGAACTGCCTTCTTGTCTGGTCTTTTTTCTTTCAGCGGTCATCATCAAAAATTGGTACAGGAGGTACTGTAGTCATGAAGCAAAAAAAATCATACTGGTACCGAAGTCATTAGAAGTATTTTCTACTGTATTGTTGATGCTGTTTAGAAGAAACGGTATTTCTTTGTAGAAACAGGATTCTACGGTATGTGATACTATGCGTCCTAATTTGACGCTCAAGCAAGTTCAGCACAGTACCTGTACGTACCGTTGTTCTACTAAATGTGACATCGCCAAAACAAGACTCCGAGTCGCGATGAAAACTTCTGTACGTACTTAAAGCACAAGGGCGGTCTTGCAGTAACCCAAGCCGGTCCGTTCTGCTCCTACAGGAATGCATACCATACGGTACCGGTACGTAGCCGCCCCCTAGTTAGTAGGTACGTAAATACTTGTAGAAAGGACGAGCAAGAACCAATTTCTCATAATTCGACCTGAGAAACTCGAAGATCGTACCGTTACGGGAAGTTTCTCAACGATTTTTCCCAAGAAAGTGCATAGGAGGACAGAGTTAACAAGTGTGACACAGAGGGAATTGACAACGACCCAAAGATAGAGCGCCAACAAGGAAGAACCAAGGAACCATTCATCATCTTCACAAAGTGATGAAGATTAATCATATAATACCACTCATTGCGACTCTATTCGTCTCTCGAGTCGCAGCTGAGGGAACAGATGGAATAGACCTAGGTGGTGGAGTTGTAACGCGTTCCGATGTAAAATATCTCGCCGATCTAAGTTTGGATGTTCGGGATATCGATCAATCCATTTCTGGAGGAAATCACGACGATGCTTTAACTATTTATATCAGTGGGCGGAATTCGGGACGAAAGTTGACAGAACTCAGTTCAGAATTGGCAAACGAGCCTATCTTAGAAGCCACTCCTCTCTTTCTATTTCAACTTTATGGTCTAGGAGGACGGTCAATAAATCTGAGTGAACTTTCGGGGAATGCAGCTTACGCCGATAGCTATGTCCGGAGCGCTATTCAAAATGGAAGGTCGACTGCGTCGATGGCGGCTATGATTCTGAACGTTTGGATGTATGCGGGCGACATTTTGTACAAGGGGATGAGCACTTGTGAGAAGAAGACAGAGGCGGACAATCCATCACAATTTGATGTTGCTGGTGGTGGACTTGATGAATTCATAGCGCTATGGATTGGTTCGGGACAAACCCATGGATCCAGTGAAGGGTATAGCTTGTACGCTTTGGCTGAACGTGCGGATCGATTGTTCGTCTCCGCAGAGGGTACGAACAGTGATACGTACGTAGAGACGGCCCTCGCAGAAGCACCAGTGAACAAAAACTTGAAATTATTATATCAAGAAGGAGCAAGCATCTTCAGCGTACCAGGTGTATGTACTAAATACAACCCCGACTCACCAAAACAATTTTGGTCGGTCATCAAAAGAATCCATACTCAAATGTATATCCCGTTGATGCAAATGCTGATTATCTCAATCTTGGAACAAGATGCTGTGGCAACTGAACTACATGCCACCGCGATCATACCTCAAGTATCACAATGTCGGCCAAGCGTTTACGATCGTTTGAAAGAGGAGCTTTTGGAAGGGGAACCCAATTTTCAGAGGACAAACGTGATACTCGAGGATCTTCTAGATATCTTTTCTTGCTTTGGAATTACTTGCAGTGATATTGGAACAGTTGTGAAAGATTATGGCTTCAAGTTGCCTGAATGTTTGGCACCCCGTGATAATGCACCAATGGCGTTATATAAACCGAGTACAGATGCCCAACCAGTAAGAGATTACATTCTGTTCTGCTTTTTTTTGTCGATAAAGAATATCAACCTCTGAACTTGCACTAACTTCACAGTTCGTCGCTTCGATTCTAATGGTCTTTGTAATGCGTGTGAAGATTGCTAGAATTGATTTGGATGTCTTGCAGATAAGAATATTGACGTCAATGGGATCTTTCAGATTTGCAAAGCTTTGGTACCTGTACGGCCGAAACTCCCCTCGGCAACGTGACAGCGAAAATGACCCTTATGAGTTTTACTCGTTGTCTGAATTTGCAATTTCAACATCTCGCCGAAACGCAGAACCTTATTATTCTGCCTTCATCTCTTATCACAACGACCCTAAGTATGCCGACGTCTTAATTCAAAACACCTTCGATGGCATCGGTAAATGGGACAGCACCAAGTCTATTGAACAGCGATCGGCGGTCATCACTGAAGCTAGTTCATTTCTTGTTCTGTACCTCCATCTGATCGCACAAATCAATGATGCGGTCAATTACTGTAATAATGTGGACGAGGATGGGGCGTACGAAATGACACATCCTTGGGATGAGGTTGCTGCTTTGACAATAGGCTCTCTAGAGGGCATGAACGAAGGAGGATCTTCGAGTGTACTCGATGGCCAAATGATTTGGGGCTTGGGTTCGCGACGCGGGTATCAATTTGAAACAGTAAATAAACAGGGATACGCAAAGGTGAACTCGCGGTTGGAGGACTTAATATATGCAGGTAGAGGGGAGATTGATGCATTCCAATGTGATATGCTTGGGCAGACAGCGAAAAATATCAAGACGATAACTTTGATCCCGTTGCTGCAGAGTGTTCTGAAATATGCGATCCTTAACGATGAGCTTCCCGCTACTTCTTCCAGTGCTAATCTAGCGCTAGGTGAAATCTTTGCATTGGCAATCATACCAATTTTACAGATATACGATCCACCATCGGCTCAAATTTTAGAGGAAAATATGATAATACACTCAGGAATCAAACCAGTTCGAGGAGGAGCTCAACAGGTAGCAAATGCAATTGGATCTGCAGCATACGCAATGGGGATAAGTGTGAGGGAACTTGGATCTACGAGTGAAGTCGATCCAAGTCTGTTGTATGGGGGCTCGTCATCCCCGCACGTTCATTCATTCCAACTGTCATCAACGTCCCTTGTTGGCACAATTCTTGCACTTCTACTTTTTTGATAATTTATTAGGGATACCGATACAAAATACAAATTTACTACACTGCAAGTTATCGCAGTCGTACTTCACGAGCACGGTGAGCTCAAATTGGTGCGCCAAAACAAATCTAAAATGTCAACACTGTTCTCAAAGGGAGCTGTTAATTTCAAGCAAAATTCCTTATTCCAAATTAAGCATATGTAGCGAGATATATTCAATTACGCAAGAATGTATTCACATATTTATTCCCGTTGAGTCATAGACGCAAAGTATGTCAGCATAGATTCTATGTTTACAGGAATGACCAATTATGTGTTTTTGTCATAGAAACATAGATTCTTGGTTGTGGCTGGCTCACTAATACCAAAAAAAGTATGCACACACATAAAATTTTGGAATCCTTGATTTGAAATTTCTAATCACAGATGCAACCAAAAACTAGTGAAAATCAATCAAAAAGTTATTCTGTATTCCAAATCTGGGGCATGTGTTGTACCACACTTGGCTATGGTGCACTGGACTAGTACCACTTTTCACTCCTTGTGCATGGGAGCCAGTGACCTTGAAGAATTCTCGCTACACTGGACTTTCAGAAGAAACAAAAAGAAATTTCATTTCTTTGTGCAAAATCCATGTTGACCTTAAGTAGGGGTACAGCAACACAAAGCAATGTGAAACCAATGCTAATCCCAACTGACTCCACAATTACATTGTAGTGGCCATCAATCTTTTGTCCAAGTTCAACAATGGACACAACTACTACTACACCAACCTCAGTTGTGCCTCTTTCAAGGTGCTGCTCCTTGGAGTGACTAGAGATATCTTCCTCCATAGAAGTGGTGATGGTTTGGTCCAGCCAAACACCAATGCCTCCCCCAGTTTGCAAGGTAAAATATAATATTGATTCTCTTTTGGTACTACAATGCTGATGGGGATTCATTAGTATGGAGATTGGGCAGGTCACTCCAAGAAAGTTAAACTGCTTATTTTAGATGAAAGATAGTAATCCCATTCCTAAGACTTGATAAATTAATTCACCAGCCATACAACCATCAAAATAGAAGTGAATAAATCAATTGTAGTAACATGAATCAAACACAATTTGTGTACAGTCTATTAATTGTTTTCAAACAGTACAATACAGTATACTCTAAAGACTTAACAGCAGATATGATGTACGACCATGATCACCATGTTGCTGTTGCTGCAGTGGTGTTATGGGCATGATAAGGGTGATTTAGTATTTTATTCAGGTAGGAATTTAGATTGTTAGGTCAGTGGCTGGGAGAATGCTTTGTTGCATAGCATCCAGTGTCACTCAGATGACACCAGATATAGAAACAAGAACAAGAAAGAGCCTGAGAGCTTCTTCATTCTTGTTGTTGATTAGTAGTAGCTTGTAGTACTACTACTACTAGTAGTAGTACTAAATCCTTTTCAGCCCCATACTTTTTGACCTTGGCACTCACTTATTTTTGCACCGTAGAAACTACCTGTGTTAGTGAGCCAATTCAAGACCTACCTTATGATTCCAGTATCTACTAGTACTAGTACTACTACTACTATCTAGTACTTCTACTATCTACGGTATGTCGTCATAGATTCAATGTATGGAAATGACGCATTACTCGTACTGTACGTACGTACGTACCCTCCATGCTATGAGGGGTGAGATTTTAGATTTTCTGCTTTTCCCCTCTTCAAAATTCAAATTTTTATTCAGCCGTACGGTACAAAGAACGGTTTATTATTAGAGTGCCGTAGCCATTGCCATTTATTGGTGCTCGTATCAATACTGTATCAATCCGGGTACGAACTGTCGCCGCGTACTCGTACTCGTACTGTTATTTGAAAAGTAAAGTAACAAACAAGAAGCTTTTTGTCGACCGAAACCAACCAAAGAGAACAATTTCTTGCAGAAAGGAGAAAGAATACGGTAGGATCCCTGCTGTTATTGATTTTCTTTAGATTCGAATTGCAGAAGGCAACATCCGGGCATCAACTGATTCAACCCATTCTCGAACATTATCCGCGACCAAAGAAGACCCATCAAAAATGTTGGAAGAAACTCTGAGTTCACCGAACCAACCGCCTGCGGAAGTGGCTCAGATGCTAATGAACTACGTCAACGTAGAGCTCGCCGCGGGTGGTGCTTCAGCCGAAGCACGTTTTTTCAAGCTTTTTTCACTATTGTGTAAGCGCGTATTTGGGGAAATGTCTTCGACTGATCACAAACATCTGACAGGCGGCTGGCTGTCAAGATCCATGAAGTGGGACCGTCCCCGTGTACTAGCTCAGAGCTCAATGCGTGGTGGTCCGAGAAAATATACACAGAGCACTTCAATCCAATCGGATCCAGTTGTAAAGCTGCTAGGGGTGACCACCAAGAGTGCTTTGTCCAAAGAAAAGGGGCCGCTGACATTAATTGAATCATTTGCAAAAGAGGCAGAACATCGCCCGAACGTACGATACCAATTTCCATTCCTGGCACTACCGAAGCACATGCAAGATGAGTGGCTTGCGTTGCTTCAAATTGCACTCGGGGGCGCTACTCAAAACATTCGCCAACCGAGTGAAAATTCGAATCGCCTCATGGGATCGCTCTTCCGAGTGAAACTCCTGGATCAAAAACAGCTGTTGCTCCATCAACAAGGCAAGGTGCCAAAAAAAGACCAGCGTCGTCCATTGCAGCTGAATCCGATCTATTCCCCAACCCCGAAGTCTCCTGCTCCGGGAATGATACAATCTCCGGCTAAGAAGAACAATGATGCAAACCCAGATGTTTTGCTAAGTATGCTCGAATATTTTCTCGTCATGTTTATTCGATACCCACTGGCAGCTCCAGAAGAAAAAAGGCCATCCTATCAGTCTCGAAATGAATTGTACGGTGAATCTGTATACTTTGAGCTCTTTCAAGAATATGTGAGGTACTACATTCCAACAAACATACCACAAGGCGCCTTCAATGGGTTCGATATTCCGCAACGACCATCTGAAATCTTTGTTCGAACAGTGATCGCATTATGGATGGAAGGACAAAATCAACCAGCGCCCACCAACGAGGCAATAAAAGCACTCGAAGATCGCCGCGGCCCCATGTCTTTCGACTTGAACGCATCCTTTGATCTTGTCTTTTCCAATTACAAGCCGCTACCGAACCAAATTATCCGATGTATCCACAAGGTAGTCACTCGCGTTGTGTCAGATGGTACAATTGCTGATTTCGTCAAGGAAGTTTCGCAGGGATACAAAGGATCTGATCCAGGTATTTTATGTATGAGTCCAACTATGACTATTTTTCAGCAGCCATTTTATAACCACATTCGAACAGTCTTTCGATATGCTTCACTTCATAACCAGTCGAATGTATTTTACTCTGCATTCAATGATTGGCTGATTTGGTTGGAACCATGGAACACTGAGTATCCAACTAGACGTACTATTKGTAGCATGTCCAGGTCTCAAAGTGGTACTGCTTCTCGTTCGACACAAATTGTTTATCCGAAGGCCAATCAACGCAGCAAGTTTAAGCCGTTTTGGGAGGGATACATTGCATCCAATCTTCATTTTTATATAGTGCCTCTCGCTTTATTCTTGCGCCGAGCTCGGGAGTTAGACTTCTCCCCGTCGCTCTATCGAAGAAGTATGACAACAGTCCAAAAGGTGCTCAGAGTCTATACTCCCGAAGTGGTGTCGGTGATTAACCGTTTGTTGAAAGAATCGAAAGCTGATGGTCAATCTCACAGCAAGTTCGCTGTGATGGTAAAAAATCACGAGAAGAACTTAGGCCTTTACGCGCCCCCAGCGGTGCCTTTATCTCTATCCTCATGCCAAGACGATATGAAAAACCTGTTGGAAGAAATTTCTCTTCAACATTTCAAGAAAGTAGAAGGTCTGGACTTTGTCAGTCGAACATTAGCTTCAGTTTTTGGATCAGGAGCTCATTTGGGTGAAGAGAAAGAGCTTCAGACGTTGGTAAATAATGCCAAGATTGTTGTAGATTTTGACAGAGACTTTGAAGTAGGCCCTAGAAGCAAAAAGTATGGTACGAATGCCACGCAAGGCCTCGGCTACGGTGCTCCAGATCGAACAGCTGAAGGTTCTTTTTCGAATCAAGGACGAAACGAAGTTGTTGGTGGTATTGTAAAATGTAATCCTGAAGACATTTCTTTCATGGGAGACACTATGAATGCCAAAGTACAGAGCCATGAAATCGGTTTCCTAGTTCATCAGTCTGTACAAGTTTCAAATTTCTTGAATTCTATCCTAGGTTTGCAGGACTTCAACAACGACGAGTGTTTTGGAAGTGATTTATTCCCTCGTCGCATCAATCTACGATTTCTGGCAGACTACCGGAATCTAATGTTCTTGTGCCCTCTCGTCTGGTGGATTCTTCGTGGGATATTTTCTTGAAAACGATAAAAGACTATGGTAATGCACAGGTCACCCTACTCTCTTCTTGACGCAACGACAAAGCTTCGTTAGCATCATTATTTTTTAGATTCGGTACTTGCCTGCTACCAGCAAATTCGATTCAAAAATGAACAAGTCGCAACCAACTATTGGTTTCTACTGGCACTTATCCTACTGCCTACCGCTCTGCAACAGGCTGATTTTTGCAGTGATCGACGCAACAAGAAATACTATTGTTCCACCATGCTTGACTGCTGGTGTAGGTCATCAATTAAATAACTGATAATAAAAAGAACAATGCAATGGAAGAGCAAGAGACTCCTCAACTTCCATACATGCCTTGATGTTGGTATCTTGTATTATTGCTGTTAATGTTGATCATTAGTACTACTAATAGTATCATTGGTACTAATATGGATTGTTGGTTTCATGTTTCTTCCATTATTGTTGTCATCTTCTTTGCCCTTTTTCTTCCACTATGTGTACTAGTACTAGTAATAGGTCCAATCCCGGGGGCTCACAACTGGCTTCTTCCTGGGACTCTAGTACTCGTCATTGCACTGCTGTGTTTCAGGGTTTGAGTCTATGGTGGTACTATACATGAAGGGATGGCAAGGCAATAATTTGATAATACAGCAAAGTACAAGTACTACTACAAGAAGAAAGTACAATGCTTCTTGCTGTACTAGAGTACTAGTAGTAGTAATAGTACTAGCTACCACTATTACAGCTACCATTAGTACCGGTAGAACTACCAGTGGTACCATACAGTACTACCGGTACTGAATGATTAGTAAGCCCTGTACGGTCTCGTACACGAGCTCATCACAACCGTGCGCGCGATTTCGAAAACATAACGCGCAAGTGATGCATCGTCAGATCGTCAGTCGGTTGACGTAACACGAGGAAGCATCATTCAACAAATCGTTCCGGTACCGGTATGATGTTTTGTTCTTGAATTTGTACGGCTCCCCGTACTGGTTCTCGAACTTTTTACATCCAGACGTACGACATCGATACGAACCAGCCAACAGGTACGGTGCGAGTTTCAACAGTTCTGCGATACACACATGAAAACAACACAATGCCTTTCGTCTCATATATTGAAATAGATTAGTATTATTAGACCGAAGAGGAAATTGAAATAAGATGCACAAGCTAACAAATATTCTCATTGCACTATTTGCGATCCTCGCCAATGCGTGTGTTCAGGGTTTCACGACGATTGGAGCTTCAAACGGAGGTATTCGTCAAATTGTAAACCATGGTGTCCAGACTCCGGTGGTTGAAAACGCCAGTTGCTCTATGTCGACAACTGCACTGTTTGGAAAGAAAGCAGCCAGAGCCCAGGGAAACGAGTCGAAGAAGAAGAAGACAAGAGTAAAGAAGCCAAAGGATGATGTGATTGAAGTGGACGGGGTAGTTTTGGAAAGTCTACCAAATGCCATGTTTCGTTGCGCCATCGATAATGCGCCAGATACCCAAGAGCCTGTCCTAGCCACCATTAGTGGAAAGATTCGGAAGAATTTCGTCAAGATTCTCGTGGGAGACAAAGTGTTGATGGAATTGAGTCCATACGATTTGACACGCGGAAGAATCACATTCCGATACCGCTAGATGGATTTTTTCACAGCTCTATGCGATGTATCTTGTTGAACTCAACGCTTTCGTCGATTTAATTCGGTTTTGAAACAACCAGGATCGAGTGGATGATGTCACCKGTGCTTACATATATCCGAATCCGTGGAGATATTCCGTACTTGGTATTTTCAAGATAAATCATAGGGTAGGGACGAATCACTGTTGTCACATATTATCCTCAGTGTGCTTTACCCTCTTAATGCCTTCTGAAATCACATTGATTGTAATGATTGGACTAAGAGTTTCATGCATCGTCCCCATTCAGAAATAGGGAAAGTTTTTTTGGGTGACCATCAATTTGATATTGATTAGTGCATTTCGTGACCGAACGAAAACACATGTGAAATGAAGTGAAATTCCTTCGTGCTTGAACTTGATGTTAATATTGTGGATTCGCTTCTAGATCACCTTTTATTCAAAATAGATTAGCATCCAGATTGACGACGCTTTAGAATATGCTATGCAAGCAGCGGTGTCCTTTATTTCGTATTAGTTCAAATACAGTACGTAAAAGTTCGCCTTTGATGTGTGAGACTAAATCATCTAACCTGATAATTGCAATGGTGAGGTGTATTTGAAAATTTTTGATCAACTCAGTCGAAAGGACCTGATTCCCAAGGAAGAGTACTCGTACGTACCGTACGTATTTGCCACTTCCAACATCCTATTTGTAGCGTACCGTACTACTGGCACGAACATGTCAGTAACCGACCGATTACCGCTTAGCTTGGTACAGTACGGTAGGAGGTAGGTAGTAGGTACTGACAATACTACGGTAATACCAGTACTGGTGCTCGTAACAGAAAAAAATCGAAGCTTTCTCGAAATGACTTTTCTTACCGCAAAAACCGAACCCGAAGCCATGCAGCGACTTTTACAATCAACCGCAGACAAGGTTTTGGGGAAGGTGCCGAAAGGAGATATTCGTACCTATTGCAGTACTTATCACTTGAGGAAATAACGCGATGATGTCACTCACTGATGATCATCCTCATGACATTGGCGACAACGAGGTGCCAACAGTTTTCATGGGGGAGTATGGAGAGGAATCCGATACCGACCGAAGTTCAGAGATTGATGGTGACGAGACCGGATTTGCCGCTCAATTACGCAAACAACGAAAGCAAGTATTAGAAAAGGATGCTATGGCCAACGGTTTTGCAAGTGATCTTCGCAAACATCGCGAGCAATTCAATCTAGTGAATGTGGATGACGAAGCCGAAGACGTAACTGGTAATACCTTCGACGACGTCGGATATTTTGATGGTCACAACTCAACTTTGGCAGCATCGGCAGGCGATGGAATGAATGGCACCGCGCCAGGTGAAGTGCATTCTGAGCTAACTGATGGGATTTTCGAAAAGGGACGCAATAACAACCATATATGCTCTGGATCTTTGAAATCTGAACTAAGAATAAACGAGGACGGTGTAGATGATGGACTTCGTGAATTTGATACTACATCACCATCTCTGCCAGAACGACCTATCAATGAGATAGATGATGAAGACCATTTTGGAGACTTTGATAAAGCTCAAATACAAATTGCATCTCCAGAGGAGAATGACGGTGGCCACCAAATAGAAACCCCAACGCATTTCGAACCCAAAGCAGATGAAAATATGGATACTGAAAATGATATCGCTTTTCCGCCTGGTGTCATTGATATGGGCAATGATGCCAATGAGGTTGCGGAATCAAAATTATTAACATCTGGTGAACACAATGTTCAATCGACACTCGAACAGATAGAAACAGGAAACGAAAATGACTATAATAATAATATAATCGAAGAAATCGATGCCGCCCTGTTAGAACCCGAACCATCAAGTATTGAAAGTCAAGACAGTGGTGACGATTTTCGAGACTTAAATGCTGGCTCATTACAATATGAACTCCCTAATCAGGCAGCAAATGAGGACGGTCATGATGATGCTTGTTTTCATGACTTGGATGCTGCTCTGTCACAACTTGACGAATCAAATACTGAAAATCAAGCTATCATTTCTGACAACTATGATTCTGAAGGCTTAGACGCTATCTCATCAAAACCTCAAACACCAAAAGATGAAAACGAATGTATACACGACAATGTTGAAGACTTAGATGCCGGGCCATCAGATTTTGAACCCTCAAACATCGAAATTCAAGCTACTGATGACGACTTTGGAGAATTTGATGCCGACCTGACGCAAGATGAACAATTAAATGTTGAAAGTCAAGCTAGCCATGGTGCCAATGATGGCGCTTTTGGAGACTTTGGTGCTGCCCCAGCACAACCTGAACCATCTACTGTTGAAAAACAAGCAGATGATGACTTTGGAGAATTTGATGCTGCTTTGCCACAATCAGAGCCATCAGAGGTGGAAAATGAAGCCAGTAATGATGATGATGATGATGGTTTTGGAGACTTTGATGCTGCCCCAACACAA
>CAACVS010000266.1:6969-25698 GCA_900660405.1 Pseudo-nitzschia multistriata | reverse complement strand
AACGATGCTTTTGGAGACTTTGGAGCTGCACCATCGCAACCTGAACTTTCTACCATTGAAAATCAAGGTGGTAATGATGACAATGACGATGATTTTGGAGATTTCGATGCTGCTCCAATGAGTATCGAACCATCAGATCATGTAAATGCAGCTATTATTGGTGACAATGATGATGCTTTTGGCAACTTTGGAGCTGCGACAGTTGAACCATCTACTATCGCAAATGAAGGTGATGATGACGATGATTTTGGTGACTTTGGTGCAGCCCCAACACAGACAAATAATGGAAACGGAGAAAAATGTGACGATGATTTTGGAGACTTTGATGCTGCACCTCCTTTGGAATCAAACGCTCCTTCAGTAGATGGTGAAACATTCAGTGATTTTGCTACTGTCCCACCGAAATCCAAGGACGCAAGTACTATATCTAATGATTTTGGTAAGTTTGATACTCCACCAGAAATTCTTACTCCGATGGCTCCCATTGGTAGAATTAGTGATAGAGCAAGAAACATCTTTGCCAAGATGCAAACGCTGCATGCCTTCTCGGATGAAGACCGGGAGTCAACTCATGATAATGAATACATCGGGAAGGGATCATTGTCTACCTTTCTTGCTTCAATAAACTCTAGACAAGAGGCTGAAGATTCTCGGGAAGAAAATGATTTGGATCAATTGCTTGCGGGAGCTCCAACGTCGGCAGAAGATTCGTGCTCACCTTTAGTTGCCAACGAAGATGGGGGAGGACCTTACGGTTGCTTTATCTACCCGTCAACAGGGCTCCATGCCCCACGAAATCAGTTCCAAGACGAGAAGTTGTTGCGAAGAAAATCCTCAATCCGAAAAATACCAGATGTACTCCCTATTCGTCTTCCTGTAGGGAAAGAGTCGCCGTTAGATACCGCTTCTCCAGCATATGAGTGTGATGGGAAGAAGGGATCGACCGAGCTATTTCAATTGGCCAAACTGGAGGTCTCCGGAGGTGCCGAAGATTCATCTGAAAAAATTCAAAGGTTCCAGTTGAAAATCCCTGATTTGAGTTTCATGTTGCAATCGCGACTACAGCTGCCAACGAGTTAGGTTCACAAAACGGCTAACTAAAAATAGAGTTTCTTTCAGTGAATTTGTTGTTAAATTGTGCGCTGCGGATAGGTGGTTCCGTTTCAAATTGTTCTGAATCGCCGTTTTCACGTGGGATTTTATTCTATATCCTATGGCAAAATATTCTGAAAAGTGATCTCCTAGTCTGCCTCTCCAATCACACCATTTTCGTCGTAATTGACTGCCCGTATACGAGACAAATCAAATTCAAAGTCACCATCGACACCATCCATGAGAGTGATTCCAATTGATTGAATCTTAACAGCGTTGTCAAGCTTCCTTTGCCTCGCTCGTAATCTCCCACCAGCCGTAGCAGCAAAATGCTGAAAAAGGAAGACAACTTGGTCAAACTTCCCTCCTGTTGCTTGGCAAACTTTGGATCCAGGTGTGTTCGTCGGAGGAATGTTTATGAAGCACTGAAACAAATCGTCTTCAATAAAAGATTCTACCTTTAAGTTCAGGGAATAAGGACGTCCGTCGGACCGACACATGATTTCGAGGCCATTGTATCTCCCATCCAGATCAACTCCTGCCATTGGAAATTCGGGGGATAGAATGGAACAGAAACCCGACCTGTGTACTTTTTTCTCCTTGTTTACCCGCGTGTCAATCGTTCCCTTCCACCTGACAAATGGAAGAAAATCGTTCTCGGTATCACAATGTTCACGTCCATCGCCTCTTTCTCCATTATCGTGTTGAATGCCATCTATTGAATCGTTTTTGATTTCGTTACTCTTTTGATCTGTGGTTCGATTTTGATCCCACAAGTGCGGCGGTATCGACTCTTGACCATTTATAATTCGCTTCAAGTCCTCACTAGTCCGTACGAGTTGCATTTTCGCACTCGAATACCCTCCAATGATTGAGTCATCGGTTGTCCTCCAAACAGACCTATTGTTGCTGTTTTGTTCTACCAGCGCAGCGTCAACAGCATCTAATTCCGTTGAAAAGTCGAACAGAGTTATCGGTCCGTTTTTCTCCCGGTCTGGTTCAAACCATCTTTTCTTGTTCATCGCTTGATGAAACCTCAACCAGCGCTTCATTTGATTCCCGTTCTTTGTGGAAAACAGATTCTTCAAGATCATATTGAAACTTCTTTTTGTCCGTTATTTCTGTGGGAGTGGCAGCGCTTGCCGTTGTACATGCTGTCGGATGTCTGCTCTTTGTTGATCGGAGGAATGTTATGTCAAGTGACAATATACAATGATTTCGATCCACGGTACGTACCAGGTTTACTGTACAGCCATGTTTTGATTGATTGATTGATTGACTGACTGATTGATCGATTACTAAAACTTTTGTCGTCAAAAGAGAGTATAAAAATAATGAATCGGACGTGTTGTCAACAGCATATGACAGTGTGGCCGAGTGGTCTAAGGCGCACGTTTCAGGTACGTGTCTTAATTGGCGAGGGTTCGAATCCCTTCACTGTCATTTTTGTAAAACTCTGTAGTACAATGGAGTCCATTTCTCTTCATTCTTCAGTGTGTTGCTCCATTTTTCATTTTACTGAACAAGAGCATTAGTAGTAAAACCATACAACTTGAAAACAGTGACAACTTCTAGTTCATCAAAAATGGAAAATCTCCCAACTGCTGTGGCTGAGAAGTAATTTGCTTCTAGTAAATTTGCCTAAAAGTAGGGAAGGGAGTACAAGCTACTACTAGTAGTACTACTACTACGTCACAGTACTAGTAGTACTCCCCTTTATGACAAGTACTAGCAGTACTACTACGACTAGTGTGTTTTGCTGGTGTACTGGTACTAGTCAGATTAAGGGTTGCTTTTTTCCTTGCCTGTGTCACACAAACAGATCCAAGAGAGCTGAAAATTTGTAATCAGCCTCTTCATTGGATTTTTCATTTTTGTGCCCAAAATGTTCTTCTCCTCCTCTTTTCTACTACTACTAGTAGTAGTACCACTAGGAGTAATACTGCTGCTGGTACCAGGAGTCTCCTTTCAGTTGTTGCCTTTGGTTGATTAACTCTAGTAGGTGTTTTGTTGCACTACTCTCCTCTTTTTGCTCTTATTATATCCAGTAGTCTGCATTGCATCCTGGGTAGTGAACTTTGTCAAAGTTTTACTTATCCTCCTGCATCCAGCAGTCCATTCTTGTACATGAACAACCAAAGGGGACTGGTAATCAGCAGATGTTCCACTCCATACTCCTATCACAAGTAGTTCTTTAGCTACTAGTAGACAAAACTTCATTCAAAGCCTTCTGAATCATTTGTCAAAATAAACATAATAGGATAATGGTGAAAAATTGAATTTCTATCATTACAGTATTATTTTATAACAGTACTAGAAGGGAAAATACTAGCTAGTAGTTGCTACTACTAGTAGTACTGCTACTACTAGTATTGCTTCTTAAAACAGGTGTGTTGAACAGTATTGCATAGAATGGGCATCCAAATCTAAGCACTGGTCATACATTTTGGGCCCTTATTTTTGTTTGTAATGACTAGTTCAACTAAAAAACAAAATATGTACACAATGCACATGCCCTGTTGAATTTTTGTATTGCAAGAGTTAAGTGAGTGCTAAGTTTTATGCACACGTGCTTGTGACCAAATTTTCAGCTTGAATTGTTTAATCTCGCAAGTCATTAGTACACAGTATAAAGATAGCCCAAAATTGAAGCACAGTGTTTTTTAACCTTAGTAACACTTTCAATCTTGACAAACTGACAGTTTGGCCTGATCACCAACTGGCCCTCGGCAACAGATAAGCACAGCAACATGCTCCAAATAAAGACAGGATTCTAGCCATATGTGGAGTCATTGAGGGTTACTGATTATTCACTGGGACCTTTGGGAAGTTAAGACTGTTATCAACAATAGTTCCATCTTTCCAATAGAAGAACTCAGTATCATTAGGCTCAACTGCATTTTCCCAATTCCAATCTGTTTGGCTCTGACTGATAACATTGAAAAACTCAGCTTGTGCAGCCTCCTTGTGACTCATTCCTGAAGCATCAGAATCATAATTAGGCTCAGTTTCATCAACAACCTCCTCCTCATCACTTGAGCTTTCATCATCCTCAAACAAAGTTTCAACATCAGATTCTATCTCAAACGCTGCTTCAAAGGCAGATGCTTGGGACTCAAAGGAGATGGCTGGTTGTTGTGTTATTGTTGTTCTTGACAAATGTCGGTTGATTATGTTGTCAAGTGGCATTGGTGTTGCTGAGGAAAGTGTTGCTGAAAGTGTTGCTGATGAGCGTTGTTGATAGAGGTGCTGATGAGTGTTGCTGATGAGTGTTGCTGATGAGCGTTGCTGATAGATTTGCTGATAGTGTAGTCAATTTGTTGATAACACGTCAATACATTGATAGGTTGTTGTTATTGTTGATAGCGTTGATGCATTGGTGTCCTTGCTGGTTAGTGTTGCTGATGAGTGTTGCTGTTAACAGTATTGCTGAGCATCACTGCTGATAGTGTTGCTGCTGAGCGTCACTGCTGGTGGTGGGAGTCATTGATTCATTGTTGTTGTTGTCGTCGTTGATAGCATTGACGCGTTGTCCTTTGTAGTTTGCTTGGATTGATATCTGGTTAGTGTTGCTGTTGAAATACTGCTGTGAATAGGACTGTTGCTGGAGGTATACTGTTGCTTATGAGTGAGGATGCTGATTAGTGTCAGTGGAGGGGGGGGTAAGAAGCAGATGTCGGTTGTTGGAACGAGAAGCGCTTTTACTGGAATTATGGTAGCTTCAGCACATAGTTGTGAGGACTCCTCTGTGTCCAACAACTGACAAGGAGTTCTTGCCTTGCTGCTATCAACATCATCAAACACCATGAAGGATCAGTATTGGTGCAGCATCGGATGTTATTTTAGGTAAATATGTTCATCAAGAATTTATTTCCAGCACTCCGACAGACATCATGACAAAAATTCCATAGAAAAAATGGTGTGTTCCGACAAGATTTTGTGATGTCAGTTGGCATGCTCGACATATTTTACAGGAAAAAGATGGCCACAAATACAAGGCTGGAACCGTACATCTGCTGGCCAAGCCTATATGATAAAACAGTTCCATTTAAAAACATCAAATCACTACTATGTAGTAGTGATCCTTCTCTCCTTGCTACTACTAGCAGGGCAAGTCCCTCCAGATATGATAGCACCACTGCTTCCAGGAGGAGAATGATACTAGTAGCAATGGTTCTCTTTGAAATAGCTGTCTGTGGTGTCACTTATTCTGATATTTCCTTTGGTACCATTAAAAAGTTCCTTGACTGTGACCTATCTTTTTCATCTGATCTCAAGCAAGATGAATTTGAATACCCTAACCAGCAGGATAAGCAGTCCTCTCTGAGTACTACCAAGAGGTAACCTGCTTCTACATGATTCTTTGCTGGAAGACTGCAATATTAAGGTATAATGGCTGTCAATTGATTCCAAATGGTATGTCTTCAAAGGGTGGGTGCCAGAAGCTGAAGTTGCTAGTGCTGGTGGTGGGCACCAGGTACTACTACTAAGGACAAGCAAGACCCTTGGACTCTGTGATACCTTTATTTGTGGGTGTATCTTGGTTTGGCTTGGTAGTATGAATCTAATTTGAAGGTCACAGCAGTTCAGATCAATTAGCCCACTTTTTGGGGCTGGTCTTGAGGGTATTGGTGATATCACCTACTACCTACTAACCTTTGTCAAGAACAAAATAAGCACCAAACAAGGATATGTCCATTTTGGTGAAAAAAGCCAAGTCAATCAACTGATGGGCTACTCTACTACAAATCTTCTTATGATCATGGAGAATCTGAGCCAAATGGATACCTTGTACAGAAAATATCAACTTTGTTGTAACAGTAGAATTTCTCTCTTCTGTGGTGTGAATATATGCCCACCACCATTGGTTTGGAAATATTACTACTTCATAGTGGCATGTGAAAAGGTAGAGGAAGGCATGAAGGATCATGGAGGAACCAGCCATTGTTTTAGTAGTGCCACTATATTTGGGGGAACATGAGTAAAGTTAATTAACTGAAACAAAGGGAGTAATTAACTTGAGTAATTTAGTTAATTTAACTTGAGTAATTAAGTTAATTTAAGTCAAGTAATTAAGTTAATTACCCATCTCATTTCTCCTTGTACTACTACTAGTAGTAGTAGCTATTCAGCTGTACTGTACTACAAACTGTACAGTACGAGTACTTGTACAAAACACTACCACCAAGCAACAGCAATACATGTACAAACTGAAACTAATAGTTATGTATCAAAAATAGTTACTCCAGTTAATTACTTGAGTAATTAAGTTAATTAACTCAGATATACAAAGTTAATAACTTCTTGAGTAGTAATAAGTTAATTAATCCCAGACATAAAGTTAATGAATTTTGTAATCGCCCTCCCCTAATGTGAGCAAAACTACATCCCCCAAAACAGAAGATTTTTAAATGTGTTAAAGTTGACAGTCCCTCCAGTAACTGTTTCTGTGGTCAGAATTACTTTCGTGTTGGTTTTGAAAAAACAGTCATTATGATGGATTTCAGAGAACCAAATTGCTCCCCAGACTAAAAAAATCAATCATATTTGTGATTGGTCATTCCAAGACTATTTAAGAGAACCAAATTGCTCCCTGCACTCCCAAGACTAACATCAATTAGTCATATTAATGATTGGTCACTCCGAGATTTCTGAGAACAGCATTAATCCTCTCAAGACTCCAAAATTCAATAATTATTGTGGTCAGCCATTTCCAGCAACAACAAATATGGACACCTTTGGCTGTACTAGTTATGCCTAAGACAGGTATGATACAGCACCAGCTGACACCTTGATGGACAAGTTTTGAGTCATCCAAAAATGCTATTGCCACTTCCTCTCCATGAAGTTGGGGAAGAGCTTGTTCACAGTGCATAGCAATGCCAACAACAACATTGACAGCCTCTACAACAACATTTAGCCACCAGCAAATGGAGCAACTACTACACCAATGAGGATTCGTTGCCATGATTGGTCATTCCAAAATAAAACTGGTGTTACATATGAAAGAGAATCCCATTCCCAATCCTTGATAAGATCTGTCACAAGCTAAACAACCATCAAAGCAGAAGTGGACAAAAACCCAAGACAAGCCAATAAACACAAGAGCATTGTACAGTGTTAATGTTACTACTTTAAAAAATAAAAAGAAATATTAAAGAATGTTGTGAACTAACAGAGGCATTAGGGAAGCTAGTAGAGCCATCACTTTGTGCTGGTGGGAGAAGGTTGCTTGTTATGATACTAGTAGTTGCTGTGAGGGATAGGACTCCTGGAGAAGGAGGAGTGGGTAGAGTAGATGTACTACTAAGGTATGCTGGAATGATTTGAAGTACTGTTGTCTCTTTTTAGAGTATGTATTAAAAACCAACAACATATCTTGAGTGATGCTCTCCAGTGGTTGTTTCTTACAGTTTGTACTACTACACCCGTCCGGATTTAATAGTACACTTTGCACCTCTTTCATTGGATTAAGCTCAATATTTGGCTGTTTTGACTGCTTCTTTTTTATTATGTTGATCTTATTTATTACTTTCAAGATGTGTTATGCATTGTAATGTTGTACCAGTATCAATGAAGGAATAAGCCTTCAAAAAGGCTTATTTTTTCTTATCAATATGAAAATACCGTGAGTTGGGTTCTACTTGTCACTTAAAAGACTGGACCAGTTTCTATAGAAAGCCAAGAGTGACACATTTTTGAGGCTGTAATTCTCTTCAGTGTCAAGAACTTTCTTGCATTTGTCATTCTTGTTTGAAAGAGGTGCACCGTACCATTGTCATCATTTAATTGTTTCATGTATTAGACTATTTATTTCATGTGGAAAAATAATCTTATTCCTCATGTGCATGCTCATTTTATCTACAGTACTGATTCTATGTGTTGTAAAGGTAATTAGTACTGAACAATTATTACTGGACAAATTGAGTACTGCAAAGTGTACAATTATATCTGGACAGAGGTAGTAGTCAGCAATAGAGGGAAGAAGTACTGAGTAATCAGATTTGTATTGGTAGAAGAAATAGTAGTAGCACCATCTTGAATGCTCCTCTAGAGTAGTATGAGGAGAAGAAGGTATTGGTGGACATTGGATAGAAACAAAGCTTAAGAGTCAGGGGGGAAAAATGTGGCTTAAGTTGGACAAGTTTGGGGTGGAGACCAAAAAGAGCATGACTCTCTCCTTTATTAATGATGCTTGGTGTAAGAAATGCTTTTTGAGATCAGTGAGACCATGGAAACCTTTATTGCTGCTTTGCTCCAACAGAGCAATATATGAACACAGAGAGTGTTGAAACAAGGAGGCACCTAAATTCATAAGTTTTGAAACAAGGAGGCTTGATCCTAAAACCACAGGGAATTGGAACCTGACTTAAGATCTAGATCTGAGATCCAATGCTGGGAAATGTGGTCCATAAAAAGATGATGCCAACTAATCTTAGTCTGAGGATAGTAGTGTTTTGCCAGATGGAGACTCTCAGAGTATTCTTCTGGAGCAACACAGCAGGTGTTAAACCACTCTGCAACAAAGTTTGCCAAGGTTCCAGTGGGAATAGGAGTAAGGAAGAATCCAATAGTTGTCAGTGCTTTTGTCAAAGATAAAACAGTATTTTTCCAATCCCAGGAAAGTCAGCTGGCATGAGAAAAATGGATGATATGGATGTTGTCATTCTGATGAAAACAATAATATGGAGGTTGTTAACAACTTCACATCACATACTGGTGGAATCTTGGAAAATATCAGGCACCAATAGTATAAAGTTGACAAAGACAGGGAAAATGCATAGCTGGATTATTGCTGCTTGTGTTTTGACACTTGAAATCTGTGCATTCATCTAACTGATGAAAGAAAAGGAGGGACTCCAAGGGAAGATTGGTAATAGTTCCAACAAGTACCACATACAAGATCTCAAGGCAACCACCAACAATAAAGAGCAGTTCATATGTTTCTAGTGTAGCATCAGCAGCTTACTGGAAAAATCAAAAGTTATTCATTCAACTCAAGACAGGGGGAGGATACTCTTCTTGTCAACAAGAACAAGGGACACTTGTCCTATCAAGGCAGCAGATAGCAATACTGTACTGAAAGACTCCTAACCTAAAAAACTGAGGACTTTGCTTGTCCACTGAATGTCATTACTAGTAACATTACTTACTACATATAAAGCTTTCCATCTAAGTTGTAATAGGTCTAATGCTATAGTACAGGATGATAAATGGAAAAATTAGACATGCATGCTCATTGTTGAAATAATATCATTTGCTGGCATCAAACAGTTGGATACTTTGAACTATTATCTGAACTTATCGTATGGCAACAAGTTGCTGGTCATATAATTTCTATTGCAATCTATCCATTATCTTTGCAGGTCCATTTGACCAACTCAAACTAGTGGGAGGAGACTCACCCTTGATGAAACTTAAAGCAAACCAAAGGTTTAAAATTGATGTTATCTGGGGGGAGGTTCTTGATGATTTAAGAACAAATGGCTTGAAAGAAAAGTATGTTCAAATCATCAATTCAAGAATTGTAAACCTTTGGACAAACTCCCAGAAGATATTGCTCATGCAATACACAGCAGTGCACACAAGTGTGCAATAAATGATGGCATATTTTCTGATTTTCTCAAAACCACACACTCAAAAAATATGAATGTTAGATTACCAGATCACACCATTGTAATTAAGGCCTCAAACCTAAAACTGCAGATACACAAAACAAGAAAATACAACATCATGTCAGACTTTTCAGAAGTATTGCTTACTAACTGTGGCATCAGATGCTGACATAGTAGTTGCAGCAGGTGGAACCAAATCTTCCAAAAGGATAGATCCATTGCTCAAATTTTATGTTGACAGACCTGTCATGATTAATGACAACATAGACGGTGAAAAGTCAAAAGCAAATCATGCAGTCATTTGTTGTACATTCAAGTCTGTCAAATTGAAAAATGGCTACCAGGATTGTGAAATGATCAACATTGATGGATTTTATATTTGATGTCTATATACTGAGAAAGTTGAATGAAGGGAGGTGGCCCTCAAACAAGAAGGAGACTCAAAAAAAGTTATCACTTTGACTTCTTCTCAAAATACTACTACAGCAACAGCTAAATTTTGAAGTCCCCAAGAATATGAATAAAAAATTACCCATCAAACTCAAACAAGTCACAAGGGAATATATGTAATTCAATTCCCAAAATTACCAATGTAAGAAGTGAACAAGATCTTTGAAAAATGTGTTGGTTTCAACTTGGTCATATTACACAAGCAACTGGATTTATGTTGTGCTTGTTCCAGTGGTCTGTTGGTAAGAACACCTCTTCTCCTTACAAAAAAACTCTGCCAACAATGTTTAACATAGATATCAAATCAATGAATTCCATTTCTGCTATCTCAGAAATAACAGCTATACAGCAGCCACAGCAGTGCTCTCATTGATACTAGTAGTAGTAGTACTAGTACTACTAGTACTACTACTAGTACTACTAGTAAGCTTCGAAACTCCTTTCAGGCTGTTACTTTTTAGTACCTTCTGCACCCACACCAACTAAGTTTTTGCACTGTAGTAACTATTTTCGTTAGCAACCCAATTACTAGTAGCACTACTACTAGTATTAGCTCCTGCTTCATGCTGTTCACTGCTCAGCTTGTTTATTCCCATTACAGTACTATTTGGGGAACGGAGAAGAATTGCGGGGCCTCGCAGAAATTTCAAATCGAACACGGTCCAGGATTACATGCAATGAGTCCCGAAGAAAAAAGGAATAATTCTTTTTTGGGTTGAAGCAGTCGTGATAAAGGAATAAGACGAACTAACGTTGTAACGACAGATTCTGATGACACGAAGTGATTTTGTTCTATTCTCGGCAACTCGTCGACAACGTACCGGTATGGATATTTGGTGTTCCTCCATTCACCTACGTATCTTGAAAACACAGCATCGAGCTTCTATCCACGACAGTCTGCTGAACCAGACCCTTTAGAGGATCACATACAACGTCATTAACTACATACAGAGAAGGACGGCACCAAGAATTATGCTCCTTGGTATGAATTGGTGACATCATTCTCAATACCTAATTTCTGAATTTCCTGGTGCGCGACCGATCTGTTGTAACGCGAGGGACCGAAGATGATTGATTGGAAACAAAGCCTTTATTCGTTTCTATTGCGGCGGGCTCTAGGTCCACTCCTCGATGCCTCCTCAGCACAAAAACTGCACGATTCGATTGATTTTTCACTTCAAGAGGGAAAATTTGTTCTGACGAACATCAAACTCGATGCTGCTTACTTAACCGAACTCTTGTCTGGAAAGTTTCCTGGACTGTTTGTTCGCAAAGGCAGTGTCGATAGGCTGGAGATCAACCTCACACTACGAGAGAATCACGAACAGAGCAATCCTACAAAAGAGCAGTCTAGTTTGGCATGGAGGGCCATGAAATTGGGTTCATTCACTGAATCCTTCCCAGCGGTGTCTCTCGTAGCTGACAGCAAGATCGATGGAATATATCTGGATTTAGACACTATTGATCTTAGGAAAAGAAAGCCCGAGAAGTCAACTTATGAAAATTCATATGGTAGTACCCCAACAGCATCGTCAGACACCACGACCTGTGATGTAGAGCCCACATCAAAAAGTATTATAGGGTCCTACATTGAAGCCGCACTTGCCACCCTACAATTGAATCTAAAACTGACAAATATCCACGTCAAGTTTTTTCATCAGCGCAAGAGTGAATCTAAGGAGCTCTGGGTAGGTGTCAAAGTCTCATCTTTCTCGTACAATGATCTAGATGTAAACCCATCAAATCAGATGACTGTATTGAATAAATCGATAGAGTTCTCTACGATACAAGTGGAAACAGGCGAAATGCAAAAAGGGACTGATGGTTCTACGTTGCAATCATCTTTGGATACCATACCCACTCAATCGATTATAGGATTGGCCGAAGGAAGCGGGCGGATATTCCTTCGTGTCATCGACAGTCAACCTTCTCATCATCAGAAGACTCGCAGGGAAAACAAAGATAGTCACCTTCAGAGAGATATCGAAATTAGACTGAATCATCAATTGAATTTTTCCTTAGACATTAATTCTTTATCGAGAATTCAAGAAGTGAGTCTTGGTTTTAAGGACATCACTGAAGCAAATGTGGAGTCGGATGAAGTCTCGATCTTTCGCCAGAGCTCTATGATGAACAACCCGCACATCGCTCTTGGTTTAAACGATATAAGTGAGGTCATCACGGAGCTAGACGAAGCTCAGACCGTCCACCATAGCTCCGCTGTTTACAGCTCGCACGAAGAAGTTACTGATATTGATCGAGAGGATTTGAAGGCATTGACTGGTATCATGAGACAATATCGCGAAGCTTATCACATGGTAGAACAAAATAAGATGAAGGGAGGCATACTAGTTCCAAGTAATGCATATTTTGACGAAGGAAAATGTATGCAAGAAGTGGACGACGATATGACTTTCGACGTATTTTTTGATGCTAACGATCAAAGCCTTTACAACACAGTGTCTGTCTTAACAAAAAGTACAGACATCGATCGAGACAGTGAGGATCCAGATTATATTCATACAAAACTTAGAATAAATCTTCTTGGTGCCTCTCTTAAGATCAATTTCCTGCCCCAAGACAAGAGACAACATTTTTCACATGGAGACGAATACATTCTTGCTACTATGAATGACCTGAGTATTTCGTTTTCATCTACGCACCAAACGCACGAAATACTTTTAGACGCAACGCATATTCAAATCGAAGATGCCCATCTCGTTCACTCAGACAATGACTTTGGATATTCAACTGGGGAAAATAGCCTGCCAGGTCTTGGATGTACTGTTGAGATTGGAAATATACTGTGTTGGGCTGAGTGTGATGCATACGGAGAGGGGAATGCCTTGGTCTCGCAAGCACCATGTTTAAGCGTCCAGTGGAAAAGCACGAAAAAGAACGGGAAGGACGATAGCATTGTTTGCAAAGTGGCACTCCTTCCCTTAGAACTATCTTTTAGACAACGAACCATGCTGAACGTTTCTGCTTTTGCTGCTGCAGCGCGTAGTGGAGTTACAGAATCAAAACCTTCAGTAGCGCATCGACATTCCTATTCATCCGAAGAGTGCGTAGAAAACGACAAGGATATCTCTCTTTCTTGCGAATGCCCCTCCATAAATATTTCATTCCCATTGTCAGAGAAACTTGAAACATCACCTCTTTTTGAACGATCTGGGGACGTACTTAATGGGAGGATTGCTAGGGAGCACGCGATCGGAATCGCTTTTGAAAACACAGGCTTTGAATTGAAATCAGAGCTAGTCAAAGGTGTCATGCCAAATAATACCTGTCTCTCAGGAAAGTTTTCGTGTCTTCACATGGCTTTGTTTGCTGTATCTCCACAAAATGAAGTGGGATATGATACGCATATGCTTCGAAAAGACATATTTGTTGCAAGTGGACGTATGGAAGTAAATCCCAGTATACCGATATCTTTTGGTTTTACGAGACCCTCAGGAAGAAAGGAACAAGAGAAGCAAGGTAGAGATTCCTTTCCGATTATACCAGCGATATCATCTTTCAAGGCAAGGCAAGAGGATGACGATGACGACGACGAAAACGGTCGATACATCGAAACGGAAGTCGATACAGGTTATAGAAAAGAGTTGAGAGGGACAGACCCTCAAATTACAATGCTCGCAAATTCAGAAAAGAGTACCATTATTTTTACGACCAATATTCCAGAATTGATGACTGACTTGACTACAACTGAAGTGGAGACATTTCTTCTCATATTGAAAGGAATGGAGAGATCATTATCTACGAATTCATCGACAATACCGAAAATAAAACCATCACCGCCACCCCAAAAACTCTCTGAAAAGATATCTGTTGCCGTAAATATTGACAAAGTATCAATTTCGATTCGCGACGATCCGGATTTGTCTGAGTCCAATCAAGAAATGATTGAAGCAAAATCATTTGTTTTCCTGCTTGCTATGGATCACATCAAGTCCCACGCATTTTTGTCCGATTCGGAGATGAAACACTTCAGAGTGTTCAGTCAAGATCTCTGTCTTTACTCCATAGATAGAAAATTACCAAATACTCCAGTCGATCGTCGTGAGAAGCCGGCGAAGGATCGTTTTAGACTTCTAAAAAATGCTGTGCAGGAGTTCTCGGACTTATCTGTAACACCGATCCTGTTCCGTTCGCAACTGTTTACACCAATCTCGCAAGACACCCCTTCTGTTCTAGTTGACCTGATTAATTTCTCACCAACTGGTGTTGCGAATAGAAATGAACTCAGACAAAAGCGAATATATATGACCTTATATCATTTGACGTATCGATATGATATAGATTCTGAATGGGTCAAACGACTTTCAAATGTCTTCGCCCACAAGGGAAAATCGGAAGCGTGTGAAGAGATGAATTTCGAAACAAAGGAGAGCTTATCTGAGAATGTTGAAACATCAATGACTCGACTTTTTGTTTCTTGCGCAGACATCAATATAGATTACAAGCCGCCAAGTTATTTCAGTACCGTATCGAGAAGCATTATTAGGATAGGTGATCTTCGATTATCTTGCAATATGATGAAACCCACGGGTCTCAGCCAAGCTTACAACCTCTCCATTGGCGATGCCACGTACGACATCACCAACGATGTGAACGACAGCCAATACAAAAATGAAAATAGACGCCTTTGCCAATATTCGATGATATCAAAAGAAGAAAAAAAATGCGGCGGAAAAAATGTGTCGTTGTACGGAACAATGCCAGAGGCAATTTTGAGAGAACTGAATTTCGTGAACGTTCTCTCTTTCGACGCAATGGATGCAATTGTTACGCAGAGAAATCAAATAGGACCCTTGAAACCTGATCTTTCAAAAGATTCGCCCCTCGCCTTAAGTTTGACGATGGGCACATTGTCAATTCAAGGTTGCAAGGATTCTTTCACCTGCTTCGCAAACTCAGTCGGAGAATTACAGTCCAAGCTTACAGCCCTGACAAACGAGGACATCTTAGATTTGAAAAAAGCACAATGTGTTTCAATACCCGAACCTGAAACATCAAGAATTGACGATAAACCCTATGATGAGTTTAAACAACCAAAAGTGTTGCATTCAATTTCGGAGAGCAAAATCCCAACGATTGCGGATAATGATCTACGGACCTTAATGCTTGATGGGTACGAATGGACGACGGTGGATAAAGACGACTTGCCACGGCTCGTGATTCCACCTGGTGACGAACAAATATCCGGGTGGTACAGCACGGACTCGGATTGTTCGGCTGGATGTCTTTTGTTGTCTCAGATCATTCATCACCACTTTCCACTTCACTCTATTGCAGACCCGCTGTCAGAAGGGGATATGGGCGCCCGAGCTTTAGTAGGACACGACGATGTCTTCTTAAAATCACGACTTTCCATTCAAAAGTTGAACATAAAAGTACGATTATTTGACGGGTATGACTGGCCAGACAAATGTTCCGCTAAAGAGAGGGAAGCTGTGAAGAGACTGGACAAAGCTTTTGTAATCGAACCACTACCTTCATCCGCCCTTAACGACAAAGAGATAGAGAAAACTCGCCTTCGTAAGTCGTCATCTCTTGCAACGAAGACAAAGTTAATGGGAGACTTATTAGATGGAGAAGATATCATGTTTGAGAAAGTACCTCTCCCAGAAGACAGAGTGTCGATAATGAATCGTGAAAAACACCTGCGATTGAGTAAGAGAAGGCCAAATGTTTTTTTCCAAGTATCACTGAACGAGATTGGCTTGAGGATGGATTCTTATAAGAAGTCGACGAGTCACCGGTTGCAGTCAATGCTGGAAATTACTGTATCGAACTTATTTATCGCTGAAACAGTTAGTCATTCCAGACCTATCAAAATGATAGGTGAATGGAGTAACGACTATGAACACCCCCGTGACACTCGGTTTGGCACATTGATGTTAAGTATGGCAACATGGGCACCAAGTAGCAAAGTAACGAAGGATGACGAGCTTGCAAGCGACGAAGCCAACATTACCGTGCAACTCATGCCGATGAGGTGCCTCCTGGACCAACGTGCGATCTCGTTTATGAAAGCGTTTTTCAATAATGAAGGCATGGATGTAGATGGGAGGGATGCCGGACCAGAGAAGTGGTCTTCGAGACTTCATCTAGTCCCACCACCTTTGTTTAAAACTTTCAAGATAAAACCCTGGAAAGTCAAGGTGGATTATACCCCAATCCGGGTCGATGTGGAAGCTCTTCGGGATGGTAGCATTGTCGAACTCGTCAATCTGAGTCCGATCCAAAGGATGGTAATTGCCCTCGATGAAGTCACTGTGGAAAATAGTGTTGGAATGGGATCGGTGTTCGGTGAAGTAGTGTCAAAATGGATTCAAGAAATATGTGCTACCCAGCTCCACAAATTTCTCACCAGCGCTCGCCCTTTTGAGCCGTTCACAGACGTTGGACAAGGACTAACAGATCTTGTTGTGCTTCCTTACGAAGCATTCAAGGAAGGAGACAGCATCCACAAGGCAATGAAGAAAGGAATGAAATCTCTGGCGGAAACCGTAGTTTTCCAAACGCTGGCAACGACATCTGGCTTGACAAGAATTGCAGCAAATCTCATGGCTGATTCTTTGGGAGGAGGCAGGGGTCAAAACGACGTGACCGATCCGTTGCCATCTCGCCCCCTTTCGATTCCAAAGGGGATTGGCGATGCACGACTCCACGCTGCCACGAGCCTTACCCGGGGATTTAGTGCCGCGAACTACAAGGTTGTCGTGGTACCCTATCGCGAGTACCTGCGGAATGGTTTGACCGGCGCCGTGACGAGTGTGATCAAAGGCATCCCTGTCCTGCTGGTGGCCCCGCTGACCGGTGCTACAGAAGCGGCATCGTATACCCTTCTCGGCGCTCGAAATGCGCTGCGACCCGACCTTCGTCGAGAAGAGGAAGCTAGCATTCTGTGAAGTTCATGCATTGGACATTGCGAAATAGTCTCGATGGCAATACTGCATCGATGGTTTGAGCAATCGCAGTTGCAAAATAGAATGGTGCATCCTCGGAGTTTATTGTTATCTACGGAGTCAAACATAAAATCCGGTTTACGAACACGGGAGGATTTTTGACTAATGTGTTTCTCGTACATTAATTGTTGATGCCTACGTTTAGCGTTTTCCCATATGGTTTGGACCTTGTTTTTACGATATCATACTTCTGCCGTTTCGGTTCAGATCTTTATTCCAATTTATGTCGTGATTCGGCAGAGTAGCGATGGTTATTCGTGATCAAGCGGGAATCGATAATTTGTTGGCCTTGAGGATCTTTGCCGCTTCCGTATCGGCCTTTTTTGCGTTTACCTTTTTGGCCCACTTGAGCATGGTGTCCAATTCCTTTTCGGTGGCAGTCCCCGTGCCCTCTGCCTGAACGAGTTGCCGCTTCTGTTCGTTGATGGCCTCCACGAGCAACTCCTTCAGCTCCTCCGACGACTTTCGGGCAAAGTTGTTGAAACACGGAGTGTTTTCCTTGTCTCGAAAGTCCTTAATGGTCCCCACTTCTTCCCCCTGTGTGCAAATGAATACCCCGGGAAACCCATCCATTGCATCGTAGTCCGTCGGGGGTTCCTTCGGGATGGCCGACGGATCCGGCCAGGCAATGGCATACCACCATCGGCACAAGAGATTCTGAATGAGTTTTCCCTTGAGGGATTCGGTCCCGTACAATGCAAACGATGGGTAGCTGTAATCGTCCTTGGTGCTGCTCCCCGACGCAGTGGATTTTGAGGCAGACGCTTTTGGGGTGGCTTTCTTCTTCTTGGCGGGTGTTTTGGCTTTGGCTTTCGCTTTGGTGGTTTTGGCTTTGGCTTCGGTTTTCTTCTTTTTCGCCGGCGATTTGCTCTTCAAGGCAGCGAGCGGAATATCATCATCATCATCGTCGTCGTCGTCGTCGTCATCCTCCTCCTCTTCTTCCTCCTCCTCATCGTCATAGTCTTCGTTGTAAGTCACCACTCCGCGAGATGCCCGGCGTTTCCGGCTTGGGGTTTCGACTTCCTCCTCTTCATATTCTGCTTCGTCGCTACTGTCATCGATCCTGGGCATGATTGAGGAAGTATCTCTTGCTTTAACTGGGATTCCCAATGGTTGCGTCTGTCAGTTGTCGTCGCGGTGTTTGGATCCACAAGCGTACCGGTACTGTACAGTACGATACGCAGAGAAGGGAGCGAAAACAATTGTGTGAAGACCTAGAAAAAGAGATAATACTCCCAACACAACACGCTTTGGTACGAGTTCGTACCAAGTACTTCGTAGTTCGAAGTACAGTACTTCTACCATATTTTTTCCCATTACCTTACTACCGTGCTACTACAAGACCGGAAAGTTTGCGGTGTCTGTTTTCTTGGCAACACGAAAAATAGTGGTGGAAACACATCTGAGAAGTTTTGAACGGCACGATTGCTTTTGTTTGGTAGGCTATGTTACCTGGTCCATGGTATCCTACGTATGAAAGTACGAAAAAATAATCATGGAAGTCGAAACATAAAAAAAAAGACTAAAACAGTTTTGACTGTAATTGGTTCGCAAAGCGGAGGGGGGGTCTGGGGGGGTGGAATTTCCAGAAACTTTCC
>CAACVS010000265.1:4704-50022 GCA_900660405.1 Pseudo-nitzschia multistriata | reverse complement strand
ACGGGAAAGCAACCAAAGAATAGAGTCGGGAAGAACAAAATCGATAACAAGGATAAGGAAAAAAAATYGCCGACAGAAAAGACGGAAGGGGGGGGGGAAGAAAGTGACGCCTCTGACGCCTCGCCCCATGGTGAAAAAAGTGGTCGTCGAAAAAGGAGAGCGGCGACTAAAAACATTAAGTACGCTGTTGACGATGACGAAGAAGAAGAAAACGATGACGATCCGCCGTACATCGATGATGGCAAAGATGATGACAAAGATTTGGATAATTTGTCCGAAGATGGCAAAGATAAAGAAGAGGTTGATAGGCACAAATCAGAATCACCGATGATGTCGCCGACTACTCTGAGGACATCGTGCAAAAGATGTCTGACTTCCAAGAAGAAATGTCCCGGGAAAGGGAAGGTTCCTTGCRAGTCGTGTRAATTGTGGGCACAATCAGTTCGCGTAAATTGCGAAGAGAAAAATAGGCCAAGAAATAAAGGTCCATGTGCCAGATGTCTAAAACTCAAACTGGTATGTGACGAGAAATTCCCATGTGGGAATTGTGTAGCTGAATCGAACAAGAGGATGCAGGACCCTGAATTATGTGTATATGAACCGATGAAAAAAAGGKGAAGGAAAAAGAATTCCGTGMCCCCTAACAAGCCACGAATGTTGGAATTGAACGAGGGCCTGAAGGACTTGAAAGTTGTGTCACAACAAATGAGCAACGACATGACAAAGGCCTCAAATAATATGACCGGAGCCATTCAACAAATGGCAGACGCCATAGGGGATATGAGTGTACAAGTTACCAAGGGATTGAACGGTGTTGTAGCTTCGAACGAAAAGATAGCTACTTTGATTACGAGCGGAGAAGACAAAAAGCGCAAAAATGATGATCCAATCGGTGAAAGCGAACAAGAGAAGAAGAGGGCAAAGAAGTAGCTTTATAGCTGGTCGACTTTTATGTACACCATATTAACGAATWAAAAAAAAAATTAGGTATTTCAACTCTTAAGTAATAAAATCGAACCACAAACTCGCCGCCACATGACCAGTGCTATACATCCCGCAGTTCGGCTAATAGAGAAAGATCCSTAGTTGGGGATTGGGGGACGGAGGACAATAAGTCTCTAAAAGTAAATTCGGCAGAATTTGTGTTCACCGAGGGTACTGTTGTTACTAGAGACGGGGGTTGATTCTTGTGTGTGTGCCTGTACGAAGTTCGGGTCAAAAATTKGGATAAATTGCGATATCTCCCGATGAAATCCGATAGATATGGACTCCAAAACTGTCCGCATGTTGGACATTTATTTGATTGTTGTAAATGTTCACAGTGGAACAGTCCTGAGCAGAGGTTGCATACAAGGACGTCGGAAGTGGGCAATGAAGACGAACAAATATCACATTCACCTCTAATCTGCCGTAAGCACATTTCGTTTGAAAGGGGATTTAGATGAAGCGAGGGGTGCAACAGTCGCAAGCCCATCACRAGATCGGAAATATTGATTCTGAGAACATTACCGGTGATTTTAAAATGTCTGAAAAGAGAACACAGAAAGAGAAGATGTTTGCAAGGGACAACTTCATCAGGACAGGAGCAGGAAAAGGAGGTCTCAGAAAAAGAAATGCGGTACACGTTACCCGCCGAACCTAGAACTAAAATGGAAGGAGGATTTTCGTGAATGGACGGAGAATCGATGATCCGAAATTTCTCAGACGTTGATCGTCGCAGTCGTTTATTTTCAACAGCAAAGGATGCTTAGTAGTGCATAAGGGAAGAAAAAAAATCATATTGCAAGAACAAAAGAATGTGGTCGTGGATGAGAGGGATAAAAAAAAGAGGAAAAATAAGCCGAAAGAAATGGAGTAACGGAAAGAAACGTACTTGGAGGCATGAGAAGAATTACAGGTAATGACATGAACTGGGAAGAAAAGAAAAGAGCCGACAATGAATAAGAGTCGGAAGAAATAGAAATAAAGCCGACAATGAATAAGAGTCGGAAGAAATAGAAATAAAGCCGACAATGAATAAGAGTGGGAAGAAATAGAAAAGACGCGTAATCATCGTTTGCTGGACGCTTGGACGAGACAGCACAGGAAATCAATAATTTCATTGCCGCGATCACATGCGTTCGGTAGATTTTTGAAGACACGATCACATAGGAATTAGGAATTGTCAGAAATGGTAGGTTTCAAGAAATGATATGATAGGTAGCGGTATATGTTAGTAAAATGAGGTGGAGGGTGGAAGGAAGGTGTGAATTATCAATGGCAAAATAATACAAGAAAATAATGGGAGCGAAGAAATAGGAAAATTGGCCGGTAGATTTTGAGTAAAGAATGAATCGGTTGATAGATTTCAAGAAATGGTTCCAAAAAAATGAGCGGAAATTTGAAAAGAAATCAATGATGTGTTTCCGTTYGACAGGAAGTATAAAATATACGTTATTTAAAATAATRATAACATCAAAGAAATTTAGTTTAGGAAGCACGTGTCATTGTTGGTCGGAGGTTAAAAAAAGGTTGAAATAYATAAGAAGAAAGAGTATCGGTAGATTTCCAGTAAAGAAAGATGTTTTTAATCCGATCGGTAGATTTTGAGTAACTAAGAAACCGAACGGTAGGTTTCCAGTAACAGTACCGGCAAGAAGCATGATTAACCATGTGGCGGCAAAAATTCATGACTGATACGGTTCGAACAGTCTGAATCTGAACAGTACGGTACCAACTACGTACAGTACCAGGTACCCTACCGTAAAGGAACATAACATGTACGAGGTCCAACCTTCGAATATCGTGCCGTACCTTGCGATACCAGTACCGTGGAGCATCACACATCAACCACCACACAGCAAACACTTGACTTGCATTGATCGGATCCGAGGCACACAAGGCGCCGAGAACCCTGCCTTTCTTGTCTTCGTGCAATAAGGAGACTGGACCACTCATTACCGAGTCAATCCGTTGTTCTTGTTTCTGTTGCTGCGTTTGCCGGCTTCCATCGAAGGCGGATTCGACACTCGAGTGGCACCGGTTTTTTTGCACCGCACCGAATTGCATCGCACCGAATTGCATCGCAGCTCGTACCGTACCGTACCGAGCGTGCCCGGGTCAAATGTCGTCTCTAGTGAGCGGGGACAGCAGTGTCGGCGACGAATCGATTGAGGAATCCGGTGGCGAGCTCAATCCCATCGAGATCGACGATTCCACCTCCTCGAACAGCGAGAGCGAGAGCGATTCGCCATCGGGCGCCTTTGTCCTGAGTGGCACCAACCAGAATGCCAAAAACGAGTACGAAACGAAGGCTGCGAAGGGAAACCACAGCGGAGAAGACGGCGACGAAGAGTATGTGGAAGGCGAGGACGAAGAGGAATCCAACAGCAACAGCGAAAGCGAAAGCGTCGACGTGGACGAAACCGAGGGCAACTACAACATGGATGGCGAAGATGACAACGACGACGAAAAAGACGACGACGAGACCAACTCGGATCCAATCCGCAAGGCCTCGCCCAAAGCTTCCGCCAAAACTTCCGGTGAAACATCGACCATGCCAGAGAAAGTCAGAAAACACATTTGGGGAGACATTGAGTCCATGCTTGAAATCAAGAAATCTCCCTACGAGGGCTACGAGTGTGCGGAGGTGGGCGAAGATTGTTTCGAAGAACTGAGGACGATGCTGCACTATACCGGAAAACGGAACGATGAAATCAACCCCAAACTAGCAGCTCTGGTGGGAGACAAACTAGCCCTCGATCTCTACAAAGCCCACTACGAAATCGGAAAATCCGGTATTTTGTACAGCGCCAACTGGAGGGAGGGAAAGATCCGGGACGGCGATTTCGGCTTGATCCCGAAGGGGTCGCTCCTTCTCTGCCTGCACGAGCACCGGTTCGCGAGGGGAAGCGAAAGCCTCCTGCAGGCGGTCGCCCGGAACCTCGAGTGCACGCGGATCGTCCTAGAAGCCATGGACACATGGCACCTGACGGAAGACTTCCCGAACCTCCTATCGACAAAAGACGAGGACTCCTTTGTCTTTGCAACCCAAAAATCGAGCTGCTACAAGTGTGAGATATTCGTGGCGAGGGCCTTTCAGACCCTCCTCCTCCTGAACAAGACCCACGAGGTCAGCTCCGTCCTGACGAAAAAAATCAAGGAATGCCTCGCCCTGATGAACAAGCACGTCCGACCGAACCAGACTGCGCTCGCCAGGATGCGGGACAAACCACCAAGGAGTACGCGGCGGGCCAGGGCACCGGCCCGCGTCGACCGCGCCAGGAAGAGCAGGACCCCCGACGAGGGGGAAGGCCCGGGCCACCCCTCGCCACCCGCTGCGGCGCAGGAAAAGAAAACGAAAAGGCCTTCGAGGCGCCGCCGGGCCAAGGCCGAGACGGGTGGGGGGAACCCCCCGAAGCGGCGCCGCAAGGTCCAGGATTCCGGGGAACGCATGGAATCGCTCCTGATGCTCTTTGACAACATGCAATCACAGATCAAGCGGATATGCCAGATGATGACGTTCTATGGGACCCAGCTGCGCGACCACCGGGACATACTGAGAGATGAGATTATGGAATCTCTGTTGGAGGGAGAAAAGAGCAGCGGCTAGAGAGCCAGGGAAAGCTGTGTCCGCCTTTCCAGTTTTTGAATCGAGTGTTGGATCGGTAGGATTGTTTAGCTGCGCTGGTTGGCGTCGGGGACCAAAAACTTTGATGTGTTGCTGTGGATATTGGATATTCTTCACGCGTGCGTGTATAGAAATAGGGGTGAGATAATTGTGCATCGGATCGTGTTCAAATACAGGGCATTTAGATACCGGTACGTCGGATGCAACAATAAATTAAATGAATGAGGCGATGCCATCTGGAATCAATAAGAATACAAAATACAGTTAATGTTAATTTTTCAATTACGTGTTTGCAACTAGACCTCGATTGCAATACTCGCGCCGTAGCTGCATTTGCTGGATTCAAAAACAATGATGTTGCGGCTGATTGGTTTGAGATCTTGGTACGCTTGCGGACCACAGAAACTTGGTGTGACTAGGCTTTTCTGCGATTCTCAAAGCTAGAACAGTGGGCTTGGTTCCGTATGAGCTGGATACAAGCAGTCAGCGCTTTGCGTATCACAAAAACTTGGGTTTCATTAGAAAATGCAAAACCACCACAGCTTCTGTACCGAAGACTTGGAGCTAAGGAAGCAAGGTGGTTTGATGTAGTACTTCTTGTATTGAATTGTTGCTATGATATTTTTGGAAATGATCTGTTTTGTTCTTACTAGTAATAGTAGTAGAACTATGATAATACTACTACCAGCTACTAATAATAATTGTAGTTCTCTCCCTAGTAGTTCAAAAAGGAAGAAGTACTAGTAGTAGTACTAGTACTGGTAGTACTAGTACTAGTACAAGTAATACTCTGTCACCATTCCTGTCCCACTAGTACTAGTACTACTAGTATCAATCCATGTTGGTTTGCACAATTAAAAACAAATAAATTGATCACAAAGCTGGTAACAACTGGGTGGTTCTTTTAAACTTTGGTTTGAGTTAAGTTCTATTGTTCTTCAACAAGAAAAGACTTCAATTCAAACAAGAAGTACTACTAGTAGCAGTACTAGTATAGTACTTCAAATTAAACAAGAAGTTCTGTCATATTGTGGTAGAATGAACACTATTACTAGCTACTTCATTTGACAACAACTAAAGAAGTATTGAGTAGATGGACGATGCAGAAGCATGATTCACCTGGTGGTGATTTTTGTAGTGACAATCATTTTTGGTAAAAATGGTGACAAGAACAACATCACACAAACTTAATCAGGAGTACAGGACATTTTGTACAGTCAACGCAATCAAATATTTGGAGCCTAACATTAGTTTTTCACTGAAGAATAAATGGTGTATTGAAATTTTTTGTTACTCTCTTTTTGGAGAACATGATGTTTCTGGATTTGGAACTTGCTTATTCTCCTAAAAGTCACCCAACATTATGTTGCATGCATGAATAATAGCTACTCATCTCCCCAGCAAAAAACACTCTGGTTTTCTTTATAGCCATTATCTCAGACAGCATTCCCCACCATATCACTTCCCCTCTCTCCATACCTTAGTAGCAAATATGGCTCCACCATGCTGTAAGCTGGAGTTGTTTGGCCAAAATTGTCACCCATCCAGAGATAATTGTAACCAGAGTCCAGAATTCTTCAGTGCCAAACAAATCAAAAAACAGGAGCTATCAGCACCTCTTCAAAATTCTGACTTGTCTTGGCAATAGTATACTAATTTACTTTCAATATTACACTTGCTGTGGTTACAGAGTCGACAATTTCATTTGTTCTTCTCTGTACTACAAAACCACCTAGGACAAGGTGGGTGTTAGTAGTAGTAAAAGGTTTGGCCTAGTAACCAAGAATACCCACAGTGGACCCAAGAACAGTATGCAAGAAAATATTGACAACCAAGTAATTTACAACCCCTCAGTTGAAGGAGTCAGTCATGACATGATAGAGTCTGCAATGGATGCTCTTGAGTCAGACCTCTATAACAATCTTTGATACTGTAAACGCCACACCTGATGTCCATCATGTAATCACAACAATGCCCATTGAAAAAAGATTATTATCTGCCCCAATGAAGGTAAAAATTTTGGAGAAAGAATGTTATGAAACAGCTCAAGAACTACTCGGTGATGAGTTTGTTGCACAACTTGTTATCTGTCAAAAAAACTCAAGAACTTTGTTGCCATCTTCTTGACAAAGCAGTATGTTTAAGGTTTTGAAATAGTAGAAGTATGGATCCAAATGAATCAGCTCCAATATGTAATAGCAATCTCCAGTCCGTACCCTTATCTTGTGATAATGATGTGTTGCAGTATCTCTACTGTTCAGATATTTCCAGTTTTCTTTTGTACCCACAATAACCTAAAGAATGTTTTTTCATTGTGGCACATATTGTGCTTATGTTCCCCTTTCATGATTGCATAAAGGTCATTGTCTGAAAAATTGGTCCATTGTTGATAATAGATTTTATCCACCTTAACACAAACACCAAGTGCACTAGCACAAAGAGGGTGATGCCAACAGAAAAATCAACATGTCTATTCTTTCAGATCTAGTAACTTCACACCATAGCTTTTAGGGATAGAATAATCCACTTTGTTGGTGTCAGATTTTGGTCCAATCCCAACATGGCCATCATAGCACTCTTTGTTCCTTGGTCCTTTGAAAGCAGGACAACCACACAGCATTAACTGAAGGATAATATCAAGTGCCCACATGTATCTGTTATTTTGAACTTTCAGTATCCCAGCCTTGTTGTCCAGGGACGTTACAAAATCAATTGCCCTTAGTATCCAGATTGACCTTGACTCTACTTTGTCAAATTGTCATTACACATTGTTGCCAGGCCAAGTCAACTACTACTCATGAGAAGGTCACCATTCATATTTTTCTAGTATGTACTTTGTGAACATAGTAGTTTTTAAAAAAATCAGTTCATAAAGGCTTATCCTTTCTAGGCAATACCAAGTCCAGAAATCACACTCTCAATATCCTGGATTTTATTGAAAGCATTTTGATATTATACCAATTGGAGAATTCGTTAGAAGGTGTTTTTGCCACACAACTTGGCAAATCCAACAATGTAATTGCACAATCATGTTGCAGAATTCCACCCAAAATGGAAAATTCTTGCAGATAGAAGGTGAATTGTCCTTAGTTCAGTCAATACATTTAGAAACCTAAAAAAGTACACAGAACTTTTAGATATACTGCAAAGGAGAATCATTTTCTACCAAATGACAAGTTCTGTCAACCACATAAATTTGAAGTTTTCTGGTGTTTCTTCCCCCCACCCTTTGCATTTGCCTTTGAACACCTGGATTTCTTTTGTCAAATTGGTAACTTTTTGGGTTCAGGTTTTGATTCCACAGTTGTTAAAATTTAGCTTCATTATGTGGAAGGTTGAAAACATTTTTGGCTTACTGTCTACCTTCTCTTGTCATTGTCTGAAGGGTACTATAAGCCAACCCCAGCCAATGTGGCATTGGAGTCCAATCTGATCAAACATCCTGGTTTTCAATTTTTTCTTTTTGTTTTTGACTGCACTGGCTGACACCTTTTTCTCTTAATCTCTTTGACTTGAAGCTTCCTCTTTTTCAAGAGTGTAAACATACCACAGCAGACACAGGTGAGGTCCACCAGAGATGACCATCTTGTAGACATACAACCAGTCATTCAATTCAGATGCCTAATTGCTGCTGCTGTTGTCAAAGAAGTTGTGGTATTGAGTCTCTTTAGCATTCCCAACACAAGGTCACATCATCATGTCTCCTAAAAAGTACTTTTTGAAATCATTTCCTGGGATTGGTGCAATAAAAATTTGACCATTTCCTTCCTACCTGCTGATAATAATAGGGGTAGCTGGTGTGTTTGGCTAAGGCACTCCAACTGACTATTGACTCCAACCCCCGCTGAATAGTACAGAGTATCCTCCCCTTCCATGAACATCTTGAGCTAAGACAAGGACAAGGGTACATATGACAATGTCTGCAGGCAAACTGTGGGTACAACAGAGGCCTTTTAGCTTGTAATCCAACCCAAGGGGAAAATTTCCATAGACAATCAAAATGGTGGAAAATGTAGGGAGCATAATGCAGCAAGCAGAGGCTCAATAGGAGAAGTTCATTAGCTGGTTTCAAAACAATAGAGTTGGCGTGCCACTTCAGGCTGTCATTGAAGTTTAAGTAGGTAACCAAGTCAAACTTGTCCCCAACCACTCCAAAGGTTGCCACTAACAAATACTTATCATCAGTTGCATCATCTGGAGATTTGTGATTCTTGACAAGATTGTCAATGTTTGCCAAGAACAAGCAATAATACAAAAGTGAGGCTCATTGGAAGACTTTGGCAATGAATTGATCCTTATTCTCCTCCTTGGTTCCGTTGTGGGGGAGAAGAATGAAATTAAAATTGACTTAGGTCAAAATTTGTGTCAAAATTTGTGTCAATTGGGAAAGTTTCAGAGAGCTGCTGTCTTCCTGATACTTCTTGATAACCCACTACTGGTGAAGGATCCTCTTTATATTGTTCATAGTTTGTGTTGATGACAGCCACATTAAGAGGCCCTTGTCTGCAAGTGTTGAAAGAATTGAAATTGGGCCATTTTTGCTGTGAATGATTTTTTAGTAGTAGTGTTGTATGGTGCCAGCAGGATTGTTTGATGCTTTACAAGCATGAAGAAGACCAAAGGATTCAAACAGAGTACCATCTTGACCTCTGTAGTACCATCAGACCCAATGGGGGTAACAAGCTAGTTACCAGAGACAAGATATTGTTGGGTTGTGAGCACAAAGCTGTTTTGTTTGAGGACTGGGAGGAAATTGTTGTAGAAAATTTATGGTCAAAGACAGACTGATGTCAATGTGTGAGTGAAAGGATAGCAAAGGCTTTGTGATCAAAGAAGGAGTGGAAATCTTGCCACATCCTAATAAGCCAGATGGTAATTGGTTGCGTTGTTCATATTTGAGGAGGTCACCATCAGATCTACTATGACATAATGTAGTTCTGGTGGGTATCAGCCCCAGATTGAAGTAAGATAAATGTTTTGTCCTCCTTCAATTGTCCTCCTTCAAAAACTTTGCTTTCTTAATTTAGGAGGTATTGCTGACAAGGTGTCTGAGGGCCATGTCTCTCATGATATTCACCAAGGTTGACTCCATTGTGGTAATGAAGCTGTTGTATTCACATTCAAAATCAATACTAGGTGGATTTATGAAAGATGTTCTGTCTTAATGGAGAGAAGGGGGAAACTGTACCTTGTGAAAGTACCATCCAAAAAGGTCTTTGATAAACTTCATGTGCAAAGCACTTGAACATGATATCTGAAGTGAAGCTTCAAGTAGACTTGCCACTGCCCTCTTTGTGTTACCTGCTGATGGAAAGCTAGTGATTGTCAACAACTTCACTCTCAGTTTTGATTTAAAATCACTCAATCTATGAAAGAAATCATGGTATAGGCTTGGCCACGCATTTCTGACCAAACCATGCATACATTTTTAATGCTCCGTATACGTACATGTATATCGATAAATACCACTAGGACCCACTGACTCCCCCATATGACTGGAATCATTTTTAAACTGGCTTTTGACTCATGTGTTTACCATACTTAGGGGTCTGTTGGGGACAAAGTTATAGCGGTTAGCTTGAGTTAAACCTCTCTTAATGTTCTACCTGTTTTCTACTGTGCATCGATTTTGGGCTATCTTTTTACTGTGTACTACAGCTACTATGGGGCACGTGCAAGTGAAACTATTTGGCGKCACACAAGTGGGATTCAAAATTCAGCATTTGCACGGCTGTAAACTGCAGTAGAAGCCAGTTTTTTGTCAAAGTAGTCATTACACACAAAATAAGGGACCAGAATCTACAACTGGTGCGTACATTTGGTGGGCAACTCTATATGATACCTTTTTCACACAGGATCCAAACTGTTACCTGAGGATAATTCTGTTTGCAGTTGAGCTGCCTTCACTGTCATGGAAAAGAAAAATATTGACCAAAGGGTGAATTGTCCTTAGAATATCACCTGATTGATTTGCAATAGCTTTAATATGTTGGGACATGTGATCACTATGTTACTAATGATGAAGATATGATGTGTTGTCAATTCCATGAACAATGTTACAACTTTCCTGCTCCTTACTGCCTTCCCAAACTCTTTGCAGTTTAGGCTTCACTTCTCAATGCTTCTTGCATGAGTATCTCAAGAAAACTTTGCTCTTTCTTGCAGGAGTGCAAGCCAGCTTTGTGTAATTGATCCTTGAGAACAGGTTCTAAATATGCAAATGGAGACATACTGGACACACTTTTTGTATTAGTTCCTGAGCTATCAAGCCTGAAGTCAAATAGATTGTTTGGGAATCAGTCCTAGCAAGCAGCAATACAGAAGATTATGACAAGATGATGTGAAAAAAGGAAAAGCATCAATTTGTGCATGAGAACATAACTAGACAAACTATTCAAGAAACATCAATGACAAGATGTCTTGACTACAGGTTGGTACACAGCAAGCCTAATAAGTACTTGAAGTGCTATTAAGTTGATTACTACTACTTCCATTTTGAACAATGTGAGAAATATGCAAACAGCCAAAACCTGGAACACTGTTCTTGGTTGCATTGGCATGGGTTTTTGAGTTGTTATTCAAACCTGAAATTCAAAACAGAAATATTAAAATTTGAATTCAGTGATAGGATCTGTGATTGTCATCTCAGAACCTAGGGCACCTGCAAGATTCAAAATAGATTGGGTGAGGCTATCATCAGGTGTGTATCATTTATATGAAAGGTGATATATGAAATCAATGAAAATGTCACAATCATGACATGAGGAGATGATCTGTCTGTAGTGGCCCAGTGTGGCAAGACAATACAAAAACAGAAGCTGTTGAATTATGTAAGGAACATCTTGTTCAAGCACACCAAGTTCCMTGTTCAAAATTGTGGAATGCATCATCTAAAAAAAGTGAAATGAATTTTTGGTGGTACACTGGTTCCAGAAAGCTTTATTGTCTCTGCAACTTGTTGGGGAGGAACAGTGAAAGGGGCAATCACCACTGCCTACAGACATAACACACAGGCTTTGGCAAGGAAAAATTGCAAGGGTAAGCAGAGTGTTGGTTGAGCTGTTGCTGTTCATACAAGTGAGTAAGTTGAAATCTGACTACACCCTTCTCTGCTTGTTACAAATAGAAGACAAAAAATGGTGCAGTACTACCTGGTTTGTTTAGTGATATTTGTTGCTTCATAATGGAAGGAGATGACAGAGGAGGAACCTTGAAGTTCAAACAGAGTTATAGACAAGAGAATACTTTGTGATCCAAGTACTTTGAAATACGGATCTTATGGGTAATATTTCCTAAACTAAACAAGTTCAAGCAGAAAAGACATTAGGATATGCTTAGCACAATTTTCAGTGCCAAGGACAAAGTGTTCATAATTCTGTTCTTGTACAATGACTAGTACTACTACTAGTACAAATCATGGAATAATTTGGGCAGTGGAAAGAAAACCCAAAAATGATTCACAAACAGGGAAGCAAAGAATACTGGAGCTTCCAAGGTCATAAGCTGTCCATGAAGCTTGTTGAAAAAATATCGAAGTGTAGAGCTACCAAAACAGTTCAACAACAATTGAACTTGCACTCATGGACAAGTATCAAGACATTGTTTGTGGATACAAGTAGGAGATGGATAATAAAAGAAGAAAATTTTCCCAAAGGTTTAAAGATGTTTGTCATCCAGACAAAATTGTGCTGGTAACCCAATCTCTTTAAAGATGATAGGACTTTGATGGGTGTGTAATTAGTAGTAGTAGTAGTAGTAGTAGTAGTAGTAGTAGTAGTAGTAGTAGTAGTAGNAGTAGTAGCAGTAGTAGTAGTAGTAGTAGTAGTAGTAGTAGTAGTAGCAGTAGTAGTACTAGTAGTAGTAGTAGTAGTAGTAGTAGCAGTAGTAGTACTAGTAGTAGTAGTAGTAGTAGCAGTAGTAGTACTAGTAGTAGTACTACTACTACTAGTACTAGTAGTAGTACTAGTACTAGTAGCTGCTACAGTAGTCAAATCTTTATAATAATTATGATATGATAAAACCATGGCGATAATAATAAGATACCCAATCTGTTTGAGAGCTTAAGCTTGAGAACTCACAGTACAAAAATCTTTCCACACAAATAACAGACCTCATCAGCACCAGAGTACATTTTCTGGTATGATTTGGGTAGTACACCACCACCAGTAGTAACATCACTGAGACCAAGAGCTTTAGCTCGAGATCAAAGAAGTGAGGTTACTGCAACAAGTATCTTCAACAAGCTCAAGAGCTTCTTGTTGAAAATACTTGTAGTGCTTAAAGCAGCCAGAGCTCTTCCACAGTTATTTGCATAATCATAGCCAATCATATTGCTTGATTAGTACCGAAATAATATTATCCCTAACTCTAAATTAATGCCAAAATCGCTCTAAAATGACACGATGAAAACCAGTGCACGGAGCCGAACATCGTTCTGATTGGGTCTTTCTTCGCCCGTTTGAGGAAAAATGATGAACGATTGTAGCGAATTCGCCAAATACGAAAGGGAATCACGCGCTCAGTCACAGAATCGTATCTCTCGCATGAAACCTCGTGCTGGACGTAATTTTTACTGTAGTACTAGCACGAGCATTCTTGGCTGTACAGTTCTCTCATTCTCCATGTCACACACGGTCTGGCGTCCTCGTGCGATAGTGAGAATCGAACAGGAAGAGCATGCACCAGTTTTTGGTACCATCACTATCTTTTCAACAAGTTCTTTCGGACGTTCTCAATTAAATGTATTGAATACCACCCATCCCAAACAGTTGATTAGGTAGCTCCAATAGAACATCCTGTTTTTCTATAGCCTTATCCTGCGCAACTGAAAGACAATTAAACCCGAAGAGGCATGAAGATGACAAGCCACGCCTTCCGTCGGTTAAGTCTCCTGCTAGCATTTTTATGCCTCGCACCCTTCAGTTTTTGTTCTAGTCTTCTTGTCCCAAAAGAACCAAAAGGTGGGCCTCCATCTCTGTTTTACCAGGAAGATGGGGAATTATTCAGTGGAATGGCAGAAAAATCGAACCCTATCTCCGATGGAAATTCTGGCAGTAGTGATCAACTTTACTCAGAAAGTGTCGAGACAGATGATTTTATCTCTTGCGAAAATGATTTCGTTGGTTATGACGGCTACCCATCATACCATACGCTAGAACCCACACTTGACATTCTAGTGGATTGGACTCTAGATTATGCAGACGCTGTTGATTTAGCGGGAGGAATGACGCGAGTATCAGTGGGCGTGGAATCGATGATAGCAGAAGAGTTTGTATTCAGAAGCCCGGAGATAGGCCCAGTGTCCAAAGATGATTTCATCAATCTGATGAACTATTACCAATACAACGGACTTGATTTAGGTTCGGCTATTCCAGACTTGACCGTCTCGTATGAGGGATGGCATCAAGACCCCCACGACCCATGGAGAATTTGGACTGTAGCTCGATACTCGGGAACACATACTGGGACTGCGAGACTCCCAGGGTCAGGTTTGACTTTGTCTCCTTCAAAGGATCCGAATGAGCAAGTAAGATTTACAACAKGTCCGGAACTACAATCCTTCAAATGGACACCCAGTAAGAAATTAATATTCCAGACGGTTGGCTATGTCGGTGACCATTACACTGGCTCTGGTCAAGGCCATGGATCTCTTGATGGATTGTTGGTGAGCATGGGGCTGCCTCCATTATATTTAGAGACAACGGAGCCAATCCGGAACGTTCAGAACTGGTTTTCTCAGTTTCGAAAATCTGACGATTGTCCAAGGATAAAATCTCCATACAGTTACTTGCCACAGTGGTGGCACGAGCGCAAAGATTCGGGGCACAACATTCAAAGGTAGTGACATCCCCCCCACTTCCACTGTCTTGATCATTACTAGACGTATGGTGATTCGCAAGAGACAAAAGACAGATCCGTGTTTCGTTCGACGGTTGTGGTAGAAAGGAAAGCGATCAAAAGGCGCATTACTAATAATCATTAAAACCCCGCAATTTACTTTCTGAACTTCTTCTTATCAGATGCACTCATCACGCCAAACATGGAACTCTGATAGCGACTCTGGAGAAAAGCTAAAAACAGGCAGTGGTTCTTATCAAGTCTTTTTTACAAGCCATGCGTTCAATGTTGTTTGTTTGGAGCCACAAGTTTTGTCACGTTTGGAGGCCTTCGTCGAATTTTTCGTTTCCTTATCATCAAGAGGTCGTTTCTTTGAACTATGCTCACTTTGCGTTTCATTGGTCGCTGAAACATCGTTGGTCGAAGAGTCGTTATCGCTAAATGATTCGACGCTTGACACTTCAGAGCTAAATTGCGAAAGAATGGGATCCTCAACATTTCCGTCACCCTTTTCAGCTTTTAAATCCTCTTGTAGTGGCTGTCGTTTGATGCTGCTTAAGTTTGGCGTCACAGCTGATTGCCGCTCTCCATTTCCATTCGGTGACTCAAAAAGCTCCTTGGTTTGCTTCATAACATGATCCCGAAATTTATTAGATCTCTGATTGAGATTCAGCTTACTAAGTGGAGATCTTGGTGGTAAGCAAACATCATCAGAAAATGATACCCCGCTTGATTCCTCATTGTCAGCAATTGCATTAGCGTCGGAACTTGTAAATTCAGTCACGTCGTCATTTCTGCCCTTGCCTTCCCTTTCCCCATCACCACAAGGTTCATGATTATTACTCTCACTCGATATCTTTAGATCTGCAATTTTTCTTTCCGGCTTCCGCAGGACATTATGTACAGAATCAGGCTTCACTTTCGACGAATTTTTGCCTTCACTGTTGCTCTGAAAATGACTTGCGACCAAAGCCGTGGATTCTTCATGCAATGATTTGTCGTTTTTAACTCCTATGATTTCATTGGCAACGGTCTCGCATACTTTTTCACTAGGTTTTGACGACTCCTGTTTGTCACCTATCTGTTTGGAAACAACTGCCGGGTCGTTGAGCGGATTGCAATGAGTGTCCCCATCATCTACGTTGATCCAGGTATGTTCACATGCCTGGCGAACAGTATATCTCTGTTTGGGATCTTGCCGAAGCATTTTCTCGACAAGATCTTTTGCGGAAGGAATCTCTGACCAAATAAGGGCATCAGATTCAAAGTCCACTTCATAGCAGTTGGATGGTTCGTCCATATCGGCATCAAAGGGTGGTTTTCCAGTCAGCAAGATATACAAGATTACCCCAAGGGACCACATATCCGCAGGTTTCCCATAACGCCCTCGCCCTGCCACAGTGCCACGCCTTTGGAGTACTTCTGGTGCGAAGTACGCCGGCGTTCCGCAGAACGTCTTGAGTCCATCTGCCTTGATAATTTTCGCAAGTCCGAAATCTGCAAGCTTAACGTGTATAGGAGACGAGCAAAGTATATTTTCTGGCTTTAAATCCCTATGTACAATATTGGCCTCTTCGTGAAGGTAATATACCGCATTCAATAATCTTCTCATTGCGCGCCTGGCCTCGACCTCGGTGTAGCGTTGTTTTTCCACGATGCAGTCAAAAAGATCGCCTCCCTTCACGAGTTCCATTACCAGGTACATGGCTACTCCGCGTTCCACGAAAACTTCCACTAGCTTTACAATATATGGATGGTCTATCAACTGAAGGAGATTGACTTCCCTTTCCATCATTGATGCATTCACATTTCGTCGTAGACTGATGATTTTTACTGCTCTCTCTTTCCCGGATTGTCTGTGAATCGCTCGACGAACCTGACCCGACGTTCCGTCACCGAGGATTTCTCGCAGGTCATAAAAGGTTTCAATCTTTCTACTGGGCGGTAGCGGGGAAAGTTGAGATGCACCAGTTTCGTCAATGCTGCTGTTCCGATGATTCCTACCAAAATTGTAGTTCATCGCGCGTGGATTGACACACGATTTTCGTGTTTTCGACTGAACTCGGACGACGATGAACGAAAATTGCTGCAGCACAAATTGGATAATCCTGTCCGAGGAGAGCCTCTTGCGAAGAGTTTCGTGGTTTACCAAACAGATTACGTCACCAGAATGCAGAATTCTGGTTTCACCCTTCTGCAATTTTGTTTGCTGGTTGATGAATGTTCCGTTTCCAGAATTGTCTTCGACAAATATTTGACTCCCGTTGTTTTGATGGAAAATACGGCAGTGGCGATTTGAAATCATGCTCTTCCCCCAATCGAGAGCGGCCATCCCTTTCTTCGATAGATATGAAGCTCTTTCGGAACGATCGTACTGGGCCGTGACGTCGCATTTCTGACTTCTTCCGAGCCAATACGATTCCTGCGTCGGCATCAAATTTATCGCGGTAAGAATGGGCGAGGGCATGGAAGGTACTAAGCGACCGAATGGCAGTATTTGTGGTGGACTTAGGGGTGTGTTTTTCCCAGAGGATGGAGTATGCATCAAATTGGAAGATTCGTCGGGAGTTAGACCGGGTTGAGTCAGTTGTGTGCATTCCATCTGGGTCTGAGTGTCGGTGTTTTGCGATTCCTATTGTTTCGTTTCGTTTCGTTTCGTTTTGCACCACCAGAGAATTTATTAGTGGAGAGAAGAAAATAACAAAGATCAGTGAGCCTAGACATTATTGAATACCCACGAAATCGTTTTGCACCTCGGATTTATTTTGTATCAAACGATTGTTTAGGACCTACGTCGTTACAGAAACTTTCGAAGGTGCTTTCATCGATTGCTTTGCTGGGATTGGAAGCTACCGAAATCTCTGCTGTTCTCCCCATTTTTTCTCTTCGTCTTAATGCTTGCGCTCTGGGGCTGAATCTTAGAATCTGTCCCTGTTTGGATCAACAGGAACGGCCTGTATGATTGCGGATTGTGCCGTGTCGTGTGTTGAACGCCTTCGTTTGGAGTACAATTACCACTATTATTTCTTACTGTGCGTAGCGTAGTACGAGTACGAGATTTGCGCTGTACTGTATTGATTTTTTCCCCCTTCGTCCTCAGTTTTTGTTGCTATACCGGTAGCTCTTTTAAGTGAGAGAGCATTGGTCCTACCGGTACCGGTACCAGCAAATCGTAGATTACTTGGTAGAGCACCGTACCGTCGGCAGTATTACTGTGTTTCTTTTGGCACGAAATTTCGTGACAGCGTACCGTACCATACCGTACTGTAATACCTACGAAGTAGTCGTAATCGTAAATTAAAACCGAAATAATGAATTCAAATCATAGTTTGAAATCTACCGTACAATTTACAGTATTTGAGTGTGTCTTGCCGCCCCTCTCGAAAACAAAAGCCCTCCCCTCCATAAAAACGCATAGTCATGTTACACGAGTGCAGTAATTTTTACTATTTACTATTATTATGCCCTCACGTTTTTACGTTAAGCGTTGATTCCAGATTGTACGATACTTTACTTGGTACTCCCTCACAAGCACGGTCGACACCGTACTACCGTACATCCCTTATGGTCGATCGATTGACATCTGCTAGCTACTACGAACTAGTACCGTACTAGGATAACGGTACGGTACTTCGTACAGCACTATCGTACGCTGGGTACTACTCCGAATGAAATTTCTGCCCTTCGGAATAATAACGGATCTTTACAAAAAGACTGTGACTGCAGGAATGCAAAATACTACTACTAACAACTACGTTACCGTACAGTTGAAGCATTACCGTTAGGTACTCGTACCTCGAATTCGAGAGGTAATGGTAACCGAAGTACTAGTAGTATTATTTGAAATGTTACATTGATACCATCCAGCACCCCACGACGCAAACCGGTTTGAAGTAACAAGCTTCTGTCAACTGCCAATAAACAATAAGATACATAGAAACATGGACGCCAAAATTCAGCAAGCCATCCCGGCAAATTTCGTGATGATTTCGGGTTGCGAAGACAAGCAAACATCTGCCGACGTGGGAAACGTGGGGACCTTTTCTCTTCCGGATCCAAAAGGAAAGGCCGGCGGTGCCTGTACCTCAACGCTACTGAAGGTACTCGACGAAAACCAGGGACGACAAATGAGCTGGATCGATCTGTTGCATCGAATGAGAAGCGTACTGAAGTCGAAAGGCTTTGACCAAGTCCCGCAGCTCTCGTCGAGTCGTATGATGGACGTTAACAACCAGTTCGAGATCGTACCCCAGGAATCACGAGGACGTCGTCGAGTGAGTATCGCCGACCGAACAAAATCTCGTTTGAGGGGCTGAGATGAACAGAAGACACACACCTTAGTCGCGTCGATTTGAATTGACTTGCGTTTTTCTTTGTCTGCATTCCATCATGACGTTATTATGATTTATTCGCTCTTTTTTAAGGCGGTGCTTATCGGAATCAACTACGAAGGTCAGCAAGGTGAGCTCAGCGGCTGCCACAACGATGTCCATAATATCAAAAGATATCTGACCAAGGAGCAAGGGTTTCGAGAAAAGGATATGTTGATCTTAATGGACGACGGGCGTCACAACCAGCCAACTCGCGACAATATTCTGGGCGCTTTCGATCGGATCGTACAATATAGCCAAGCTGGTGATGTTGTATTCATTCATTATAGTGGTCACGGTGGAAGCATCCGTGACACGAGTGGAGACGAGGTAGGTATCGTACAAAACCAATAGTGAAAAACGGACTATTTTATATTTTCTCTGTTACGCATAGTTCTGACCAACATTTTGCTCTTTATGCTTCCGACTTAAACACCACGATAGGCGGACGGTTACGACGAAGTAAGTAGCGTGTTTGACACATTGTCAAAATACCAGAATTTGTAAATGCTTACAATCCCGAACTAACATCTTTCGTTTGTATCACCATTTCATTTCAAACATAGACCTTGATCCCGGTGGACTTCAAGAGAGCTGGTCAAATCATTGACGATGTTTTATATGAGAGACTCGTGAGGAAAATGCCGGCAGGTGTGACAGTTGTGGTACTCATGGACTGCTGTCACTCTGGCACAGCTCTCGATCTGCCTTATGAGATCAATGCAACACAATCAGAGATGAGTCTAAACAGTGGGTTCAATTATGGATTGATTGGAAACGTGGATACGGCATTGACCTGTTGTTTTCTTCTTACTTGTCTCTTCTCTCTCCTGGAGTAATTTAAAACGTTGAAACAGCACTGTCATGTTGCTTTCTTCTTTCTTGTCTCTGTGGGATTAATATCACGGTGCCAGGGTTGAGACATGTGTGGTGAAGTAAGAGTATCAAAACCAAAGCCCATGATAGGAGTATTTATTAACCTCAGTTTCAACTTCTAAAAAGATTTTCATTTTCATKGAGAATCAACTTAGTTTAGATCACAGGTGTCATGTCTACTCCACGCAATGAGATTGCTTCTTGATGTATTTGATTTTGTGTATTTTTTGTTTGCAGTTGATTCTTGGCAGTGCTTGTTGGCTTCCAACTCTTCTGGAAGATTGAGCATGGACAAGGGAGTGCAAATTTAATTAAGTAGTTATAAGTGCACTCACACTAATGGTATGACTCAAGAGATACAGAACCTTCACAATTTGGCCATCCATTAGTGTAACTTTGCCAGACTAGTAGTACTTCTAAGTCTGTACTAGAGCATCCTTTGGTTTTCCAATGACACCAACATTTAGGAATTGTATCAATTTGGACTGGGTGCTTAGTCTGGTGAGTTATTTTTTGATAAAGTTCTGGCCTATTTCTTAGCACGGCTGGTCTCTGAAAATAGCAAGAACATTTGGCAACACTTCTTGCTGTTAATGGGCTGCTGGCTCCCCCTACTACTACAAGGCTGACACAGGGCACTCTTCCTGACACTAGTATGACCAAGCATTTCCCCAAGGGGGAGAACATTAGACAAGGCTATTTCAGAGGAGTTCTAATTGTCCTATTACACTTTTCTTTCTATTGGTTGAAAGATGTATCGTCTGTATCTATGTAGGATCTGGTACTAGTACAACAAAGAAAAAAGTTGATTTTATTAATCAAGTACTACTGTACATAATAATTTTACTAGATGTTTGAGTAGAATGACATTGAGCTCTGTAGGACCTGGAAGGATTCTATAATTAATGCATTTCACATGTATTGATTAAACTGCTGGTGGTACTAGTAGTAGTACTAGTAGATAGTACTTGAGAATTACATACAAATTACCAGTTCAACTGTTTGAATGTAATTAACATACTATTACTCTACTGTCTGTACTAGTATGTACTTACCAACACCACTGTTTTCCTCATACTGGCAGTGCTGTCACTGGTTTGTGTAACTACAGAGAGAGGAGAAATAAAAATTCATCATTTGCTACTGAAAGCATTGACATATTCAGAATCCTTGGTGCAAAAAACTCATATAGATCATTCTATACTAGTGAAAAATTAAAATAGTAGTATTTTTGAGTAAGCTACTACTAGTAGTATGACTACTTTCAAGTTGGATAGCTTTACTACTAGTAGTACTACTAGTACATGTAGAAAAATGGAAACTGAAAAAATCCAGGAGTAGATTTTTCTTAATGGTGCTGAGGATGGAATATGAGTTTAAATGCAATGTGCACCCTTGAAAAATTTATGACCCTGGCTAGTAATACTACTGTACTTCCTAGTAGCTTCAGTAGTAATAGTCATGTGCAGTAGGACCATGACCATGGAACAAAATTGGGTTGTCATTCTTTGTATCTCAATTGATCTCCACCATGGCCCTCTTCAACTCACACAGCAGGCATCCCTGCCCTTTGAAGTCAAAGGTTTTTAGGGGGTGATTTTGTGGGTTATTTTTCCCATGAAAGAACCCATGTTTGTTCTACTAATAGTAGTACTAAAACAATGTAGGTCATTTTTTTCCATGAAATAAGAACCCAGCATGGACCCACAAACCAACATTGTGGGTCAACTCACAAATAACAAATCTATTGGGCCTTTTTTCAAACAACAAAAAGCAATGATTTAATGGGTGATTCCTGTTATTATCGATGTGCTAAACTGGTAAATTTAGCATTTTTATTACTTATACAATAACGGGAATAAAAAATTCAATGGACAGACGGAGAGCGATGCCGGCTTGATGCCAGTCTTTTGTTGGAATTTAGTAGAAGTACAGTAGTAGTAGTACATCATAAAATTTATTAAATTTGTTATTAATGTGATAAATTTTTGGTCTGTTAGTCTATCAAAAGTAGCACATCTATAATAACGGGAATCACCCATTGACATCCATGACAACAACTTCAATATATCGTCCTGGGTTCTCCTCTAACTGAAATATCTCTAAATTCCTTTGGTATTTTTTACCAAAAAAAACACGTCTTGCAATGTGTTTTTTTTTTTCACCAAAAATAACCCACAACGTTTCTAGGGGAGGAATTCAGAAAGGAGGGGGGGATTCTGCGCGCGTGGGTTCCGGAGGGGCCAGGTTGCATTCGATGTCCTTCCGAGACAAGAGACTAACCACTGCGAGGAGATACCAGTGATCTTGACTATTGTACCGTATCATTCACAATACGATTATTAAGAAGTAGATAAGCTTACTCGTATCATCGCCATCGATCTCTCCGATAGTTTTGCATCAATTTTCAAAATAATGATTTGCGTCGGAGGCGTTTGCGTCCCCTATACGGCAGTGGTTCCGCTTTGTATATTAGGAATGAAATGGCTGCTCGCCAAACTTCACGCGTATGGGCTGGTCCCTGATTTTATCGCCGAGCTGACGAATTTCAAGCAGTTCCAACAAAAAAACTCATCGTCACCGTCTTGCTGTACTTCAGACAATGTTGCTTCGAAACGATCCAAACGAAGCAAGGCAACAAATGGAATCTCTTCAGATATTACTTCGACTGTGAAGCCGCTCGAGTCAGAAAAGGAATTCGACGCCTTACTGAGGAAGAACAAAAAAGTGGTCGTCAAGTTTACTGCCAGTTGGTGTCAACCGTGCAAAAAGATCCACCCATTTTATCAACAAAAATGTAAAGAAAATCCGGGCTATGATTTCATCACAGTTGACGTTGATGATTTTGATGATATTTCAGGAAAGTACTCTGTAGCGATGATGCCAACATTCATCATCGTCCAAGGAGACACCGTTGTAGGAACTTGTCGAGGCTCAAGTGAACCCGAGCTCGATACATTTATTAAGGAACACCTATGATATTTCAATACGAATCAGTACGGCATCAGATAATGAGCTCGGTAGAGTAAAACAATAAAACTTTTTCTTTGCGGCCACCACCGTGTCGCGGTACAGGATTGTTAGTGGATGGTTCGGATGGTGTAAAAGAAAACTTTGTGCAGAGCCATAGGATTCCGCAAAAATCGAAATAGTTGGAAATAATCAAGCGTGGAGTGCGGTGAAGCATCAAGAAGAAGATGTACACATTCGACTTATTACTGAATCCAATATTCAAATGATTCTCGCTTTAGTTTTTCAATCTCTACTTTCTCGGATCTTTGTCAAGCCCCTATTAGATTATTTGCTTCCTATCATGTCCTTGCACGGTACTCGCTTAATTATTTTTTTTGTTTTTCTTCCATGTACTCGACGTATTCGTCAATCAAGACAGGCCATGCCGACATACTTTCATCGTATGTACTCAAGTCTTCGCACTCGTGGCAAAAATCCAAAAAGCTTGTCCATTGATCCAGAGTGATGCGTGTATAAGACTTCTGTGTTTCAGTAAATTCGCAAAACGTTTCCAATCGTTCGTCTGGGATTCTGTCTTTCAACACCATTTGCCACAATGCTACTACCATGTCCTTGTCTAGCGTACGATGTGTTCCCTGTCGATTAAATTGAAAACAAAACTAGGATGAAGTGGGAAAATGCAAATCAATGATTTTGAGCGGAATACCTACAATGTAAAGTGGGCACAAAGAATGCTTTTGAACACGAAAAAACTTATCGATATGTTCCAATGACAAGAAGTAATTACAGTAAACAACTTTGATACAAAAGCCGTCTTCCACAGCCAAGATTGTCAATCACAAAAGAACCTACCTTGTAGAAGCTTTTGAACTCGTCTTGGTCCAGGAATCCTGTATCTAATGCTGGTAACAAATTTCGGAACTTTTCGATAGAATCGAGTTGTAAGTTGTGGCACCCATCCATGAATTCTTCCTTCGAAATTTGCGCAGGTTTCTCGTTACTGCCTAGCTTCCACAACAACACCAGGATTCTTATGTCGCTTTCTGGATCGAGATCGAGCTTCTCGCACAAGGTCGCAATGCCATCAAGTTCGATAACAGTCGGATCCTCCTCGTCTGCGAGCTCAGCGAAAATAGCTTCCGCCGCAGCTTCGTCGATGGCGCCACTCATAGACGACTTCGATTTGCGCCTAGACTTTTTCGCACTACTACTAGACGAACCCCACATTTTTCTTTTACGTTTAGGACTTGCCATAAAAGTATGGTTGTTATTGGGTTGTAATTAGACAGGAGTTATGCTCCTGGTCGAATGGAACAACCACAATTTTGGAATTGACGACGCGACGGTCGTAGGAAACGGTTCGTACCGTACGTACGGTAGAATGGGTAGAGTACTGAATTTCAAGCATAGGTACGTATCGTAGGAAGTACGAGTACAGTACTACAGTAATATCTGCAAAATGATACACATGTATTTTTTACCGTTGTATTACTGTATTAAATGGTAAGAACATATTTTTGCACCCCTCATATTTAGTAGTATCAAAAAAAAATTGTGTACATTTCTACCATGCTGATGTGTGTGCTTGTATTATTTTATTAACTACAGGAGTCGCCTACTAATAAGTACTACTATAATAACCCACTGTATAACTGGTGCTAACTGAAACAAGATACAAATAATGATACACATTCCCACATACAAACGGAGTCCTTGGCGATCATGATTGATTATTTTCTAGTACTAAATTTGTGTAGGAATTTGTGTAGGTCCCCCCCCCTCCCCCCCCTCAGCAAACAGCTTTATTCATTCTATTGAAAAACTCAGTTTTTCAAGCTACTTCCCATGGTGGTGTTCCCCTCTATTTGAAGCACTTGTACTCAACCTTAGACAACAAGGAGACTACCACCGTTGCATCCATCATCTCCATTGTCAATTTAACAAGCCCTTAAGCATTCAAAAGGAACCAGTAGAAAGACTGTTTGGTCCAGTTTAGTGGTTTGCTGGTCGTTACGATGCCTCGCAAAAGAACAAGCAAGAACGAGGCAAGCACAGCAAGCAGCAACAACAGCGCCAGTAGCAACAAAGCGTCAAGCAGCAACAGCAGCAATGCAGCAAGCAGCTACATCGAAGAGGCAAGCAGCAATACCACCAGCAAAGCTGATATGAGCAACACTGGTGATATGAGCAACGCTGGTGATACGAGCAACGCTGATACGAGCAATGCAGCAAGCAGTGTTGATGATGGAGGGCAAGCACTGGCAGAGCTTGCAGAGCTAATGAGAGTTAATCCACCAGACTTATATATGCTGTCCTCATGACAATTCAAGCAACAACAACGCCAGCAACAATGCCACCAGCAACGCCCCCACCATCAACGCCAGTAGGAGCAGGAAGAGAAAGAGGAAGAGCAGCAAAAAGAAGAAATTGACAGCAGGGAGGAAGAAGAAGAGGATCATTCCAGATTCAGAGTTAGGTGTCAATGCCCCCAAGGCAATTGTTGGCACCTACTACAATTGCTTCTGTAAGTTCATGGAATTCAAGGATGATTGTGTTTATGATTTTGATCCTGTATTCACTGATGAACATCCCCATGGGCTTAGTTATCCCAAAAACCACTTCAGGGGCATCCAGAGGCTCCACATTTGTGGGATAAATACAACTCTAAAGGACTTTAAACCAACCACACACAAACCATGCTTATACTTTAAACATGATAACAATGATCTCACTATCATCCTCAGACAAGTTGATGATTTCCTTATTGCAAATAAAGATGAGAAGGTATGTGATGATATATGGGACCAAATCCAAGCAAAGGTGACAAACCCCCTTAATATCCTGGGCACTATTTGAAAGTTTAATGGCATACATTTTGAGCAAACTCAAGAGTTTAATCATCTCCACTGTGCCAAATATATTGAGAAAATATGCTCCCACCATGGTTGGAACTTAAACAGCTCTAAGATCCGAAAGCGCCCAACACCAATGAAAGAAGAATCACAGTACCCAAGGCTTCTTCAAACCACTAAAGGCCCTACAGACCCTACAAACCCACTGGAGGCAACAAAATTAGAACATAAAATGGGCTTCAACTATAGACAGAGCATAGGTTAACTAAAAATCTTCTGTATTGATATATCCGTTGTTGCAGTCATAACCCTGAGCCACCATTCCCATTGCCCTGTGAAGATCCACTAGAAGGCAATTCCTCAACAAGTATTTATATACCTACTTGCCACCAAATTTGAAGGTCTCACATATTGGAGGCCTAGTCCCTGTGAAGACCTACCAGCTAAACCACACCCCACATCTATCTCAATCCCTGAGATATTCACAAAATTCCACCAAAGCCCTGACCCCCTTTACATCCATGGGACATGCAATACAATGTGGGCCTCCAATAGACTACAACACATATCTATGGGGGACATTATTATGATGCTTGCTGGAGCTGCAGTCTACTATTGGACATGCCTACAACCCATGATAGCACAGAGCTCCACAGAAGCAAAATTCACCAACATGGCAGATGCAGGCAAAGCAGCATTGTGTCTGAGGTGGATATTCGATGAACTACAGATACCTCAAACTAAACCAACACCAATTTCAGTAGACAACCATAGGCTGTCAGAATGGCAAATGCACAACAACCTACTCAAAGAACAAGACATGTTGAAATGAAACACTTTGTTATCTTACAATGGACTGATGATGAACATATTAACTACATTCACACACGATCTTGTGATGAAAACTATAGTAGCAATTCACTGAGCAAACCAACAGATCGCACAAAGTTCTATGAGCATATCAATATCTTCATGGGACACTTTTAACAAGAACATTCCTTGTCAGACAACACAAATACCTCTCATGATGACGAGGCTATCACTCCTGGTGGTGGCTACTCTTAGGCTACATTTCACATTATCTCTTGTTTCTTAGTATCCCCCACTTGTTCTTGCAGCAATCTAAATCCTATACAAGATTTGCTCGAAACTCACAAGTTGGACTCAATTGACTCTTTAGATTTTGTAAGTGCGGGGAGGTGTGAGACAGAGACACTAAACACAGCACAATCATGAGTAGCTACTAGTAGTGAATAACCTCACTATTGTAAACCAGTGTTCATACGACACTAGAGAGCCTAACAGTATTTCGCATTACGTACTACAGGACTGTATGAATTTTGATCGTACAGGTCTTTCGAGTCGTGCGGTCCGTTAGAGATGCGAAAGTTCCAGTGGACAGATCTACTATCGATCGAAATCGAAATCGACACCCAACATTCCGAACACGGACACAACAATCATCAACCTCATATCATCTTCAACCAACCCCCAACCCCAGCCCCACCTAACCACAATTGACTACCATTGCCATTGAATACTTCGACCATAGCTAGCCATTTTTATTCTTGATACAGTGAAACTATTATCGGAAAATGTACGGAAGACAACAAGCTCATCAACGAGGTGGAGGCATGCAGGGGCGTCAAATCGTTCTCCCTGAACCTGGTGATGTAGGGCAAATGGTACTCAGAGGAGCATCGGCTTTCGCTCGGCGCCACAAAGTGGTCACTGGGGGTTACCTATTGGGTATTGTGGTCATCCTTCTAGTCGGAAGTGGAACTAAGCTAAACTACGACCAGCGACGTGAATACAACAACATCATGAACACCATTGACGTGGATGCCGAATACGATGCTTCGTCTGACTTCTGGAGGGCCAATCAAGCGTACAAAGCAACAAAAGGATGGTTTTCTTGCGACGGTTTATGCCAGCGCAACAAGCGAAAAATGGAAGATGCGAAATATCGCTTGGACATTATTCGAGCGGAGGGAAATCAAAGAATGTCGGATGCTAAGGCAGTAGCCGGTCTGTTTTCCGAAGTTGGAGTAGGAGAAGTTCAGGATTCTTTTTGGTCATATTTCTCTGCCGGCAAGCAGTTTGCCAAGCGTCAATCAATGTGGGATGCCATGTTTATGGGAATGCGATCGATGGGCCGGGACGAGAGTATGATAGAATACGGATTGAAGGTACTGATGGTGAGTTCCATTCGTTGGTGTTATACGCCGTGCCGATGTTTCACTGGATGCCATGGAAACACGTTCACAATTGAAACTCACTAAACTGTTTGCAACCATTATTGATTCTATTGGTTTGGTTCTTATCAGCAAGTTCTCATGAACTTTTCGATGGGACTAATCATTGCCCTTTTCACATTTGTGATCGGTCTTTGGTCGATCGTTCGATCGTACCAGCCAAATCCAATAGTAGCGGTTTTGTTTTTCATTTCTGCTGCCTGTGCAGCGTTTTCTTTTGTGGCGACTTTCTTGCTTGCCATGTATGGAACCGCTGCGGGTGGTGTCTACGGTGTCCTGAAAGTAGCCGAAAGCAACTTGCGGCTCCAGCAAGGTCATCCTGGCCAACAACCCAGGCACATGCACAATCGACCACATTATGATTAGGGAAAGTTTTTGTGTCGTTCCATAAAACGGTGGTGCAAAACTTTTGTTCGAAATATCTTGATTTTGCTTCACGTTTCTAGGTGTGGTATCGAACGACTGAAGCATGACGTGACATAATCTTGGGGATTGATGTGTAATTAATCTTCGGTTTACATCATCTGTTATTCGCAGGGTAAATTTAGTACGAACGATAAGCATTTGACTTATTCGCAAGGCAAATTAAGTATGAACGATAAACATTTGAAATTTATTTTGTGATGTACAAATTTGTTTAGCACTAGTCATTTCCGAAGAGAGATAATATTACATGTTTGAATCAACTAATTGGCTGACCTCTTTCCTTTCAGTCAGATTTGCTGTACCTGTATTTATCTTCTATTTCTTATTATTCAACGATCTACACTTTCGCCGTATCATGGCATCGATTGGGCATGCTGTAGGCGTTTTGGGTTTTGGCATAGATTGAATTCGGTTGACACCTAATGACTTGGCGATTTCGAATGCCCATGAATCTGAATCACCAACGAGACACGCCATTACATTGATGAGGTTCTCTGTCTTTGACAAAATGTTATTGTGATCTCCACCCGCAACAGATGTATATTTTACATCACAATTCCGTAATTTTAATGCTTCGACTAATTCAAGAATTCTCTCCTCGGGTACCAAGCTATCGTTTTCGCCATGAAAAATGATAATAGGCGACTGTAGGCCACTTTCTTCCGGAAGGTAGGTTTCGTATTTTGAAAGAGCTAGCCGAACCATTTGTTCGTTACCAGCTTGACCTTGTAAGCAAGTGTAATCCATGACAAGCTTTAGTGCTTGAACCTCTCCTAGTTCTGGGTTTGCATACGTAAGTAACTTCATCGAGCTGGACGACAAGCCTGTCAATACAAAGGGTATGATTGTCGACTGGAAGATAGCTGGTAAAGTGTGTGTAAATTTCATCCAAGGAGGATTTGATGATTCACCTTCAATATAGAGCCATGGACACAATAGTACAGTTCTGAGAACTCTCTTCTTGAAGCTTCTATGGGAAAGCAATGCTAGAACATGAAGTCCGCCAAGTGAGTGGCCGAGAAGTCTGATTTTCCTTATCCCCAACTGATCTAGAACTTGCGACACATCATCAGCCCATCCTCCCAACGTTCTATCTTCCTGAAATGTAGATTCGCCGATTCCGGGATAGTCGATTGAAATCAGTCGCAGATTGTTCCGTAAAGCTCTATGATGAGTAAACATAATTGCCAAACTGGACGTCATAAGTCCCAAACAGAACAAGACGGGCATTCCCGACTCCAGATTACCACATTCCGAGTATGAAAGTATCCGACCATCATCTAACTGAATTCTTTTCTTCGTATATTTCGGGTTCAAAATTAGCCTTTTCAAAGCTTCTCCGTTTGTATTCATGCTCACATTGATGGTTATAATTACGTAAAGACTAAAATGGCGCTCTGTGTAGTTGCTGCTATAAGTGCGTTCCTTTGCGGACGGCGCGTGACCGAAGGACACCGACTTGGTTTAACTTAAACTTGTTATCGAGGTAGCAGCTAGTATTTTAATGCTCAATTTGTTCTAACTTCTTCACAGTATTCTGCTGAACAATTTCGTTTTGGCGACTGCTCGATCGTTCGGCTCGCGCGAACGTTTTTCAAAGACACATCATGTTTCGATACTAATGAAGTCCGTACGGTATTGTTGTTCTACCGTACTGCAAATATTGGTTGCGGCCGCCGCCTTTTGTTTTTTTTTCGAAGGACGGCGGCGGCCAAAAAACTTACTTCTACTACGGTGCAAAAACTTCTTGATTTAGCCTCACAGGTTATTGCTCGTAGAATGACTTGTTGTCACAATAATGACTGAATGTTTAAGTTAAAAATGAATAATTTATTTTGGTAAAGGTACTAATTTATTTGCAAAAATTAATATACCGGGGTTTGTACAAATCTACACTAAAAAAAAGTTTCTTTTTGTTTCCTTGGTAAGTCCAGGGCAGTAAGAATTCTTCAAAGTTAGTGGCTAGGCGCACTAAAGATAGAGATAGTGAAGTGCAGTGCACTGTAGCCAACAGTATGTGATATAACTGTGGAGGAGCTCGCGCAGCGCGTGTACCGAAATCGTACCAGAAAATGTACTCTGTTGAGGTCCGTGTTATTTGTGTGGGAAAAATTTTGTACTGTGCGCTCGAGAGCTTTCGCTCAAGAGCACACAGTACAAAATTTTTCCAACATAAATAGCACGGACCTCAACAGAGTACATTTTCTGGTACGATTTCGGTACACCAGTAACATCACTGAGATCAAGAACTTTAGCACGAGATCGAAGTGAGGTTACTGCAAGTATCTTCAACACTAACAAGCTTGAGAGCTTTAGCTTGGGAGCTTGTTAGTGTTGAAGGTACTTGTTGCGCTGAAAGCAGAGCTCTTCCACAGTTATTTTACGTACTCGTTGAAGCAGCTCAACATTTCCATGTACTCAGTGCTGCTGCGGCTAAAGGACGCTCACTGATACGGAGGATGCTGATACGGAAGATGCTCACTGATAGGGAGGACGATACAATATGGAGGACGCTGATATGATATGATACAATACGATACAATACGATACAATACAATATGATACAATATGATACAATACGATATGATACAGAGGACGCTGATAACTCAGCCAACCACTGATATGGAGGAGGACAGCACTGATGCGGAGGAGCCGCTGATACGATACGGGTGTGGAGCCGCTGATACGATACGTTGTTGGAGGAGACGCTGATATGATACAGAGGAGCCACTGATACAGAGCTGCTGATACGGAGGACGCTGATACAACAAGTCGCTGATACAGAGGAGACGCTGATACAAGACTGCAGGTTGGGGTTGGGTTGATACAGAGGACACTCACTGATATGGATGATGCTGATACGGAGGACGCTCATTGATACGGAGGAGCCGCTGATACGATACGAGTTGCTGATACTGATTTCTACTGTATTTTCTACATGAGTTTGTATTAAGTTCCCAATTAATTTTCTTTTTTGTACTTAACAGTGTAACTGCAGTGTATCTGTTGAGGTGCAAACGCCTGGTTACAAGCGGGCACAAGGGAACCAGTGCGCCTGTTTTTGTAACCAAACCCTTTTTTTGTAACCACACTACTAGTAGTATTGTGTAAAAAATATGGTCTCTCCTTAAGGAAGGGTTTGGTTACAAAATTCTGGTTACAAAATTCAGTCCGCGTACTTAGGCAAAAAATAACTAGTGTTTGTACGGTGCAATCTGCTCAACAAATCGTGTACCTAAAAAATACCACGCACGCTGAGTACATGGAAATGTTGAGCTGCTCAACGAGTACTGCGCCTACTACACATTGCAGATCAATTAGTCTTTTGTGGTGCGCTGCAAGTGGAAGTCAAATTTTGAATAGCATACTATCAGCAAACTCATCTGTGCCACCACCATCTCATTTCCATAACTTTTTATTTCTTCAGAAAAAAGGTGTTCAACCTAGTACATGCTCTACATTAAAAATTTTTTGATACCATGTTTTTACATTTTTCCGACCCTCGAACTCCCTTATTCCAGAAGGACAATTCCAGATGAATAACAACTATTTTTGTACTTTTTTATTCTATTCAACTTCCATGATTGAAATTACGTTTGGCACTCCGCATGTTAGAATTAACGTTCCCTACTATGTCAGACTTAAAATTCTTTTTTGTATGCATGCACTGCAATGTCAGACTTCATGTTTGGAATGTTAGTATATCACGTTAGTCCTGTGTAGATCCTGGTACTATCCCCATTTTTGTTCATTTGGTAGTACACCAGCATCCAAAAACCAATAATCTTGGTCTTGTTTCCTAAAAAAGAAGAAGAAGCAGACACCTCCCCTTCTACTAGCATTCAGAATGTTAAATTCAAGCAAAAAACTCCAGTGCTCATTTCTACACACCAGTCCTACACTGTTACTAACATTTGGAATGTCAAGAAATTAGCATTCCTGATGCCTCGGCAATAAGCAGGGGATTAATACAAACTGTCACCATGGTCTTTCAGGTGATCAACCAGGGTGGACAACAGGATATGGGTATGTGGCCATTGGTGACACCAGAGTGAGACATTACTGAAACCCACCAAAAATGATTCACACACAGCAGAGTTAGATCAAGCAAAGAATGCCAGAGTACCCAAGGTTGTATACTGTTCATGAAGCTTGTTGAGGAAATAAAAAGTGTAGAGCCAAAGACAGTTCAACAATAGTTGAACTTCTTGCACTCATGGACAAGTATCAAGACAACATTGGTGAATACAATGAGGAGAGGGGGATAATAAAAAGTAAATTGCACAAAGATGAAAAAATGTTCATCCAAACAAAATTGTTCTGGGCTGGATCCCAATCTCTTTAAAGAAGCTAGAACTTTGATGGGTTTATAATTACAATAGTCAAATCTTGACAATGATAATATGATGAAACCACAAAGATAATAGTAGGACATCTGTATCAAGATTTTCTTTTGGATTTGGATACAGTTGCTTGCTGTCTGAAAAGAATTAGCAGAGGGAGGAATCTTGAAGTGCCATAACCAAAATTGTACAGAGAGATCAGAATATTTATCTTCTTAGGAACAATAATGTTTTTATCAGAATACTGGACTAGAACAAGATATTTGTCAGTTTATTTAGAAATCTTGTCATTGATGAAAGGAAATGATAAAAATGATGCGCACCCCCCAAAAATGGGAGTCAAACTCATGCTGAGAATCATGTGGTATGAGAACATCTTCTACATACAGTAATTGTCCTGAGTTTTGTGTTCATCCAGGACCGCAAAGTATGCACAGGAATATAATTTTGGAAAAACTTCACACCATAATATCATCAGTGTGACATAGTTGTATTACTATCAGTAGCTCCTCTGCTGGTGTTATTACTAGTTCACAAGATTCCTAAATGTAGTAGTAATGTTCTTGCTTTGTTGTTTCTGTATTGCTTAGTACTAGTAGTAGTAACCACTTGAGGCAGAGCTGCTGCATCTCATTCATTCTAAATTCAGTCCACGGAACCAAGACATACTACAAACTGCAACATCATTAGGTAAATTTTGATTAACAACTGGATCAAGCACAGTCACAGGAGAGAAGTCATAAAATGGAATCACAGGGCTACTAGATTTAAGATTACTCCATACAAGATTCAAAAAATAAAAATGTCATGATCTACAAGAATCAAATAATAAAAATGTCATGATTGATTGACAAATGTCACAATTGAAAAATCTCTGTCTTGCTGGATTTTTTTTCTGAATTCTAGGTATTTTCTAGTAGGACAAGTTCTGGATAAAAATAATACAAGTATGAATATTCCCAATACTTCCCCTTGGAACAACTAGTAGTAGTAGAGGCACCCTTCTTCTGAGAAGCTATGGTCCTTGCTTTCACCTCTTCTAGTTAACCAGGTTAAATATAACTTGATGTTTTTTTTTTATTTCCTCAATGCTACAAGCAGAATAGTGACAGCAGATCTAAGAATGGTAGCATAGCACACTATTCATCATTTGTAACAATTTTACATGGAAGTCTTACATTGACTGTTATGAATCCCATACTTTCAATGTGGTATTTCACTCCAATAAACTTGGACTTGATTGTAAGTTAAATACATCTGTTGGGTTCGAAGAGATATGATGAAATGAACCTTCCTCAGTATCTTCCTCAATAAGATATTCCTCCCCTCCCTCTATTGGAACTATAGTTGTACCTATCATCGGAAAATATTCTGATTCTATTGGGGTGTCCAGCATGGTTTTTTCCGCAGCGATGTTGGAGCTTCTCGAGACAACGAAGTGCCCTTTGTTGGTCAAGTAGGATCTGAAATTCTTGATAGAAGCCATTTGAGTAGGGCTGTATCCGGTAATTTTCAATGACTCTTCATCCGTACTGTGAGCAACATTGTCCCTGAATTCAGTCAAAGACAAGATATGAGAACTTCCCGCAAAGCCTGTTTGACGATGGTTCTTCGGCTGAATCCAGAAACCAGAGCCTTCTGAACCAGACGCGACATTGCCGATCCAATGGTTTGATGGGCTTCCTATCCAAAAGGTAGCCGGCGTGTCATCGGTCTCTTCTTTCTTGTTATTACGTGCCGACAGTAACAGTTTTGACTTTTGGCAGAATGCACCCAGGTTGGACTTGAAGACATTTCCAACCTCCGTTCCTGTTTGAACCACAAAACAATGTCCTTTATTTCCAAATGCAATATTCCCTTCAATAAGCATATTATTGGTTTCGTCAATGACAATACACCGTTGGTTTGACTCACGAATAGTGTTTTTGGACACAATTGAGTTTGGATTATTGTTGCAAGAGTCAAAATAAATCGGATATGATCGATGAACACCCTCTTCCCCAAATCCATTAAAATCTACACCTTGAATTATTTGATCCTGACCTGGCGTTTTCAGTACTGTTAGGTGTGCCCCACCTTCCCCGCTGAATACAATGTTTCGTGATAGTAAAGCAACCTCGGTTGCGTAAAAAGGATGTGAACCCACAGTAAGTGGACCATCAATAGCCTCGTTCAAGCCAACACTGACATATCCATCTTCATCGTGATTTTCAATTGAACTTATTCTTCGTGTACTATGCCCATTCCATTCTGAAGTGTGAGAAGTGATCATAATTTCAGCACCGACACTCCAAAGATTCTCGACCGATTTCGGAAGGATCAAATGATCTACGGAACGTTCAACGAGTTTGAACGATAAGTTGTCGACATCGTAGTCAACGTCACACGAAGAAGCATCGGTTTCCAGAAAAATTTCAATACGATTGGCTTCGACGAGGTCCTCCGAAACGTGGAATTCACCATCGCAGCCAACCCAAGTTCCCATTCCTTTTGGGCAAGATGCAACTACGATCTTAGTTGGTCTTTTTTTTCCTGGAAAATATGCCTTCATTTTCCACTCCGAACTAGCTGGATCAAGAGAACGCATTCGCACATCGGCATGAAAAGTGTAGTTAGCATGGGCATTCATGCAGGATAGAGGAATATCCCATGTAATACCAGCGTTTGCCGATCTTCCCTTCTTAACCTTTTTCGCCGCAAATTTGCGCCCAGTGACTTCAAAATAGTTATTATTTCCTTCGGCCACTACTGACAAAAAAGTGTCGTCATTGTTTGTTCGAAAGGGATACGGAGACAAACCAAGGAGTTCCGCATTGCCGTTTGTTGGAACCAAATCGTCGCACACATTTTTGGGAAAAGCTTCTTTCGGAGGAGCTCTTAAGGTAAACTCTAATAGCTCCATATCAACCCCTGGGCCCGGACCTCTCAGCTGTATCATCTCGTAAATATTTGATTCACTAAGTTGTTTGCTCGTAAAGTTAAAGTCAACCGCAATTGTTGTCTCCTCACCAAGCATACTTCCAAACGACTCCCTTTCTTTCCACAGCGACGTTGTGCGTCCAATACCTCTAGCCGACATTCTTGATTGGTATATCGACATACAATGATCGTCGCCTTTTCCCTTCGCGCAATCAGTCTCGTCTACAATGCCATCTCGTGTCAGCAGGACTTTCATTGTCATGAGGTATAGTTTATCTGGTTCTAAACATCTTCTGATGTGGTTGAGATCGATGACTGGACAGTGCTGCGAGTGACTTCTGTTTGTAACTTTTAATCCGCCGTTCAGTGTAAACGTAGATATTGAACCATAGGAACCTTTGAAAATGTCCGAAAGATCCGAATCCAAATAGTCATAATGAATGAGAGAGTCATCTTTTGGACAACCCGGTTTCGGGGGTTTATATTTGTGCGTTGTATCCTCTATTGCAGGAATCGAAACCAACGGGTCCTCGCTCGTGCTAACCCTTCTATCGACGTCGTAAAGTGGAACCCATGTGGGCATGTAGGGCGATGGAAGCCCACGAATATTGAGTTTCCCTCCAGCAACGACAAAAGGTTTCCGTCCCATACCACAAGCACCCCTTGATCCCCCACAAATACTGTTAGATTCATCTCCGCCTTCTGGTGATTGGAAGAAAAGAGTGCGATTTGGTTTTGTATCTATCCATGTAATTGAAACATCTGGAACACCGTCGATGGGTTTTAGGGACTCAATCACTAACTCTCCATGAACTAGAATAGATGTAGTGAAGATGTCATTTGAGTGAATAACGAGTTTTCCTAAAACTCGCAAGCCACCAGAAAACGTGAGCCGTTGTCTATCTTTCAAGGGATACATCACAACGCATTTTCCACATGGTATTTCGACGGCAGTCGGGAACACTAGCTGGTTTCCAAAGACTCTGGACCAGGGAGTGATACAAGGATCGTCATCTAACCTTTCATTGCATGCTAGAGGAAGAAAATCTCCTCTCGGGTACACAATGTCTTCAACATTTTCCGTTTCATCTCTTCCGCTGAGCCTTCCTTCGCATAATTGCTGCGAGAGCGATATAATTATACAAAGGAATATGGATAGCGACAGCACGTGGCAACGGCAAAACTTCCTAGGAGGTGATCGCAGCCTCGTGAAGGAATGCATAGCCATCGTTTCAAAAAAGTCTCAGCAGGAAAATAGAAATCGGACCGCTCTTGAATAAATAGACGGCGTGACGTATTTGTTATCTTTAGTCCACGCTCGTAATCACAACTGGTACCGTCGTTTGTCAATCTGAGGGCAGCATTAGATCTTGAAGACCGTGTGCAGAACGATGTGGCGAAGCACAACAACCACTGTTATTTTTTGTACTCCATGACTTTCGGAAAGACCGTAATCGTAAAGCTTAATAAAAAGTGTAAATAGGACGAGTACAGCGCGCCAGGAGCTTAGTGAGTTGGACCTTTTCGAGCTCTAAAATGACTAGGAAACGAACCGCACGTTATGTGTTTACTGAAAATACGATATCTTTTCCCAGTTTTTTTGGAACAGAATAGTACGAGTTACATATGAAGTAGTTCGCCCCATCAAATCTTGGCGTGGGTCATTCCCAGAAACCGAATTGTCTTACGGGATGCTTGGCTGTTGGTGGCCCTCCATCTAGAGCCGAGCTCCTTTAATCAAATTGGTCACAAGTACAGTAGTATGGAATTTTACACTAATTTACACTGGAGCTTGTTTTAGCTCAGCAAATCAGGCTAGGGGAATTGGGTGGATTCCCATTGCCTGCTACGGGGGGGGTATAGCCCCTCCCAAGGAACACGTATCTGGCTTAAATCAGCTGGATATGTGGCTTAACTCTGAAAACAATCAAATGTCTCCGGTTACACCTGGAGAGCTCATAATATGGAGTCTTGCTCACTTATTATTGAATAGAGATCCTCCTTCAGTGTTTCCAGAACACCTGATTATAATACAGGGCATACATCGATAGTCAAGACTCTAGCTTTGACTTATTCGATTAAGCACTATTCCCCCCCGGCAAGTGTAACCTTCGGTGTATTGTTTTAGTTCAATCGAACTGGTGTTCATAACTTCCCTTGAAAGCGTCGTAAGCAATCATTAAGGAGGTCTTGTTGAGCATAGTGGTGTCTTAAATGCTCACTTGGATCCTGTCCCCTCGCTTGTTCTTTCCGGGACCATCTGTTTGCTATGTCAATGTCATCACTGTTAACTTTGGCTCTTAAAGCTTGCGAGGTGGCGGTTCGTCTCATGGATCTATCTATTTGGATGTATGTTTTGATATCATCGATAGAGGAGATAGAGCTGGGGAACAGTTCAGGGTTCTCGTGATAAACATCTTCTGTTGCTTCCCACAGCAGCTCATTCATTGACTGACTGGATAAGATGTATCCATCTTCGTCACAGAAGGCTGGTCCTACTTTCCTATTAGCTCTGTCGTGTAATTCAATTAACTTGTCTTTCCACGATTTAATGTTGATCCCGGACCCGGTAATAGGAACAGCTCTCATAAGATAGGTGTTCGGCGATAGGCCCCCTTTGAGTTTCCCATAAATGGGGAGCCATACGAAGCCCTGCTTCAAGTGGTCATGTTTCTTTAACAAGAAAATGTCCATCAGGAAGCCCTCCGAGCCTCTTAGTGATAGGACATAACCGAAAGCGAGAAAAGCCCCAGCCATGGTCCATAAGTCTCTTTCCTTTACGGTGGATTTAGTTAGAATATTCCGCGAACACTGATCCAGTATGAGCTTCCACAGGTCCACACTAAGGGCACTGTTAGGCCGTTTATCTACTCCCATTCGTGCCTTACATCCAGCAAGGAAGCGTTGCTGCCAGAATGAAGATGCTCCTCCTACGTGTAATCGACTGGCAAGTCCCTTATCATCACTGACTATGGAAGCACCTTTAAATACTGGATCTGTGCTTACTCTTTCGAAATTCCCTATAGCTGTCTTAACTCGCCGTATGGAATCCCATTGCTTGTGATCCGCTGAATATTTTCCTTTCTTGAGTGAATCATCTAACACAGCTACTGCTGTTTCATATCCAAAGCTGTCGTATGGGGAAGATGGTCCTGGATCGTAGAACGGGCCCTCCAGACCAAATTTGGATAAAGAAAGGATTGTTCTTTGCACTGTGTTTCGCGTAGCACTTACTGTGCTTGTAGCTCTGCTCCAAAAGGAATCCAAATTTGCTCGGCGGATGTAGATCAATAGTAAGTCGTCCGCTGTTGAACCACGGTCTGGATCCCTTTGTTTCATTCTTCTGAAAGCACATAGATCACACTGAAAAGGAGTGAGTATGTGGTCTCCTGGCCGTGCAACTTCAAAGGACTTTGTATCCAGGCGCCTTTGCTTCCACTTCTTATTAGTTTCTGCCTGCGGATGAAAGACAGCGGGTGTTTGTAGCTTAAAGAAGCTTACTTTATCACTCGAAGAATAACACTTTGCGCACCAGGTTCCATGGCATCTTGGGAAGCCTCCTACTGACCACATATAGTTCATGCAGAATAGCGATTGGGCCCACTTGGTCTGTCTTCCACATCTTCGACAGTTGCCTGTGTAGCTGGAGCATCTTCGGCGTTCCCCTTATAGACCACGGGGGACATTTGAGATAAGGGAAGCAGAATCCCAGAACACAGGGTTCACACATGAGCAACAAGGGGGTATGGTAATAACTAAATCACAGCACTTAAACATTTGCTTCAACCAAAGGGGAGTCATTAGCCGAGGACACAGGATTATGTGCGTTGAGTCGTGTCTTTTGATTCGGGCCTTTCTTAGTTCTTCGAGGGCCACATCACAGGCCGCCGGAGGAGGGTCCCAAATATATGTGCCATGCATAATGATAGGGCGCCAGAGGCCGTCAGAGCCTATGTTCCCTCCGGCAATATCGTGACCTCTCTCAAACCACTCTATTGGAGATAAGAAAAGCAGAGTATCATTCCCCCGGGTTATATCGCTTATAAAAGCTCGCAGTTTGGGTTCTCTGGTGAGACTTGATAAATGGAAGGGAATAAAGGACCTATAGCTGGCTCCTCCCATTACTCCCTCATTTAAAGCTCCTCGGGACAGACCATCGCCTCCTTGTTTAATCATTCGATAGCCAGACACGTGGGTTACAATGGCCTCGAATCCGTATCTCATCTGAAGTGTGTGGAATTCTATGACCATATCCAAAAGCTTGGGGCTGTTGCTCGTTCCTTTAAATATGGCGCCCTCCACCGTTGTATTATCAGTAGCGAATATGAGGAAGGCATTCGTAAGCCTTCCCTCCTTTCCCTCTCGATCTATAGCATCGAGGACATTCCAGAATTCCCTGAAATTTGAAGACTGATCCGATACTTCTGGCTTCCATGTCCCATGGTGATAGGATATCCCATCTGGTGTTAACCAGTTATCTCCAAAGCCTTCTCCTGATGCATCACCAAACCCATAGTTTACTTGGTAAATTCTGCTCGCTCTCATCGAGACCTTGGTCGGTGTTTCTCTTGAGAAGAACTTGCGGAGTGCTGTCAAATCAGATTGCAATCTTTTAGCAGGGAACACTCGAGCTGGATGTCCTCTGGTGTGAGATTCGATAAGCTGGTCTCGTACAGTGTCATCGATTATAGCTGCTAGTTTGTCAGTCCACTCCTTAGCTGTCATCTTCCATCCATCCTCATTTCGATTAGGTCTCCATGAATCTATAGTTTGGTGTATCCCCTTTAGATGTGCATTCATAACTTTGTAAGTCATCGCCACGTGTACTAGAAACCCTCTGTCCTTTTCTAGTTGTTTGTAGTCTAGGGAATGATCCGTTGAAGTAGCCAGATCATTCTCTATTCTATCTATTATCGGGATAATTCTGTCCCATTTTGCTTGAGTGACGGACTTGAATATTGAATCATCCGAGGCTTCGGTGATTCCTCCGGCCCAGGCTCCTGTGTTCGTGTAAGAGGGGGGCCTTAATTTCCGCGGGGCATGTTGAATCCCTAGATATTGCAGGTATTTTGCCAGCCTCTGTGCTGCTTGCCAGACTATTTCCGAGCTGGCTCCTGAGGCCCTCACGTCGTCGACAAAGGTTATTATGGCTGCTGCTATACATTTGGCTTCTTCATCCCATTTCATTACCCATGGTTGTCTTGGATCAAACTTCTCCATTCCTGGTAGATTTAATATTACCGAATGGTATCGAAAGGGGTTGTTCTTGTCTCGTCTATCCCCGATTATGAATTCTTCGGCGTGGTAGTAAAACTTGATCGCAAAGAAAGGGCTTGGCCTGAATCCCATTAATAATCTGGTCCAAGCAACTGGTGTTTTGTGTTTCATAATTTTGGGATCGACATGTTTGATGTTCTTAGATATTTGACCTAGAGATACCCCCAAATAAGGCCTCATGTTTGCTGGGACAGGGAAGTTGAGGAACATCTCGCCTAGATCTAAATCCATTACCCAGTATCCAAACGACAGTTGTCTGATAGCGGTGTTCGGTGTCGGTAACCAAAAATTTGGGGACCATACTGCATCATTTAAACCACAGCTGGTTCCATTATAGACAATTCGTATGTCAAGTATTTCCCCATTCTCGCCGATTCCTTTGGGTACTCCGAAGAAGTCTATGTTGCTTTTTGTTGCATCTATCGGAGCAATGTATGTTTTTCTTAGAACATCGCTTACMTTGTCCCCTATTTTTTCCGCCATTTCCTCAGTTGGTTTTCTTTGCCTGGGTTTATAGCTAGGTAGTCGATTATTCCTCACGAAGAGGGGGAAGCCATCGCGAGCGGCTCTTATGGAGGTCGTTGTTGGCCATCTCCAGAATAATAGTGTTGATCCATTGTCCCATTTCCACCATGTTGATTTGCTGTATTGTAAGCAAGCTTCGTAGCCMAGTATTAAGTTTTTGGTGAACTCGTTGAGTTCTAAGTGTTTTGTGGTAGACACAGTACTGAAACGTAGCTTCCCTCCAGGCTGGACGTTGCTGAGTTTGATGGGGACAAGCAGCTCAGTTGGGCGCGTGTTTGCAATCGTGTGTGGGCTGTTGGTTTGTGATAGCGTGGTAAGTCCTGGGAGTATTGTGTTATTTGTACCTGAAGGTGTGGATGTTGACGTTGGTGTAAGTATTTTGTGGTCGCATAGAGTTGGGTCAGTCACTATACCTAGGGTAGATAGTAAAGTGCGAGCAAGTGTGACCCCAAATTTTTCGTCTTTGGTTGTTTYGTCCGTTGGGAATTGAGGTTTTTGCGTTATTTTGTTCTTCCCCCCCTGTTTCCTCGTAGAGGCCCGTAGGAAACCTACCAGTGTGCGGCGTATGGATTCGAAGAACCATGGAAACGCTAGCTTATTAGCAGTTAACTGTAACCATTCGAACCACAAGCTACGGTTAGTGTGGACCATGAAGATAATGAAGGAGAGGAGTACATTATAGCACGATCGACTGTGGAGGAGACGGCGGAGGACAGGGAAGGTGGTGCTGCTGCACTTGAGAGTAAGTGTGATTCGTTTGTCCCAGAGATGTTCTGGAACCGCGGCCGCGTCAACCTTGACTGCTTTGCCTGTGATGAGTGTTGTGTCGATCCAACTGGATGGTAACCATGCGTCTATTGAAGAGAAGAAATGTCCGCGTTTGTCGTTGATGTGTGGATTTAGCGCTGGGAGGGGGGCTGATCCTAAAGTCGATCCCTGTAATTGTAGATGTTTTATGATCTCATCTGACAAGACTTGTCCCGCTTTTAGGGGTTGAATTCCCTGAATATCACTATAATATGGTCTATTTGGAATCGCCCAGAGGGGAAAGTCCCAAGCCAGACATAGTTCGTGTGCACTAAGTCGTCTGTAGCCGATACCTGTGGAATTGAATCTTGTAGGGATAGCCACCGCTATGTGAGGGGTTTTGTTTGGTAATTGATCCTGCATAGTGATGAAGTGCTCCGGTTGCGATGCTGCGGAAACGTATCGCTTATGATCAATGACCGACCCTACTGCTCTTGGCACAGTATTCTTGATGGTAAGCAAAGGTAACTCGTCGACGAAGAATTTTGATACTGAGTCTGTAACTCCTCCCATAGCCTTGTGGTGAAGGAGATAGGATAGGACACTCACTGGTTTTGGTTCCATCCGTCGTACTCTGCCTTGCAGCCAAAATACTCTTGGAGTGCTTCGACTGTTCGTCAACCATTCTTTCAGTTCTTGTCCTGTTCCCGACGTCAGGCTGAGATGAATTTCATGGTGTGATCGTGATTCTTTACCGTTGTACAGTCTGTCTCCCCAAGTATCCTCGATGAGTCCTTTCCATCTGTCAGGTATCTCGGATTCCATGTTAATTGATAACCATTGAGTAGGTCTTAATGCTAGAAGCCACACATAACCCTGCGAGCCCGAGATTGACCCCCTTCCGGATAGTAACTTGGATCAAATTCCTCCATCGACAAATCCGTGCTTGAAGCCGAGATCTTGTTGGGGATGTTCAATGTCTTGCTGCGAGTGAGCCGCATCTAAAGGTGAGTGATTTGGGGATAGAGGCAATAACGGTTCATGATTTATAAAAGTTAGTTGCTTATCCCCTATCAGTCATTTCTTGGCGAATTGTCCTGAGGCCCATTCTTTGACCTTCTTGGTCGAATCAATGAGTTTATTTCCCATAGTCATGACTGCCTTATTAGCACTGTCGGCTGAAGACTTTACTGACTTAAAATCCTTGTCCCACTGCTGTTTTGCTTTGTACATTTGTTCTTTGATGTCGGATATATCTGATTGGAAAGTGGAGACTTCTGTKGAGTTGGTATTGTGTACTAGGAATCTAATATACTCACTKGCTATCGATTCATGGTTTCCGAACTCCGCATCTACAAAGCTTTTAAGAACATCCAAGGTCTTGGGGACATAGAACCAAACATTGGCTGCTATATCAGTCCTGGATGTATCTTCCCCACATACATTGAATCCGTCAGCGACTCCTGACCTCGCAACAAATAGTTCTCTAAAGACTCTTTCTCCCAACTTAGTGGTTAAGATCCATGCTTTGTCCTTCGACATACMGTAAGTAACCAGGTTATCGTGGGACTCATTCAACCATGTACAGAACTGTTCCATGGCTGCACAAGACTCCGATATAGACAGCTTGCACGTGGTGTGGACTTTGCTTCCCGGCCTGAGAAAGTTATCGGCATGTATATTAAGTTGAGTTCTGACTTGGGTGATCCCTCTGGGTATTTGATCCTTTCCTTTTTCGACCCAGTCTTTATGCGTAGGAAATTTGCTAAAGGCTGAAGTAAAAGGGGAGCTCTGTTGGTCTCMTGAGGTATCGAACAATTCTGGTATGGGGCTATTGAATCCATGCATCACTATGGCCTCACGATTGGTACCAATCCCCAGTTTCTTAATATGATGGAGTCTATCGAAGAACATAGAATGTCCTCTGGTGTCCTTCATGATGTGATAACATACCGAGTAGGGGTCAATCATTAGCCCAAAATTTCTGGCTTCTGGGTGTTGCGATACAAATGCTCGAGCATCCTCCACGCTTCTGAAGCCTAAAGAACCAAATCTTATTGATATTTGATCCTTTTCCAGAGACATCTTCAATATTAAAGATTTGAGCTGTTCTACTTCATCCTTTAGGTCTCTGTGTTCCTTTAAGGTGGGTCCACCGACTTTATTTGCCTCAGTGTGGTTTCCTGGTTGATTTAGGAAAGAAGAGTGTACACCTTGGAACTGGTTGAAGAACTGTCCATGATTGCTGGTGCGATTGCTTCTATTGTCGAGGCTATGAATCTTTGTCCACATCGCTGCCTTCTCTTCATGGTAAGCGGAGAACCAGTTTGTCATGTGGGTAACGAACTTGTTGAATTCCTGGCTTAAAGTGAACCTCTTGTCCCCTTCAATCCACAGGTTTTCTTGTATTTGATTTKCTAAGATATCCGTGTCTATTTTTGCTCCTTCTATAGCAGCTCTTCCTATTGCACCAAGGGTTGACCACAGATCTGTTCCATCGAATTCCTGTGGAAAAGAACGTGGATTCTTCACTCCTACCACCGTATCGATGGTATTGATTTGTGTGGTGTGGAATTTGCTTGTACTCGCTGCATCCTGGAGCACTGTCTTTAGGGAGGACCATCTTTCTTCGCTGATAGTGGCCTCCTCCATTAAGTATGCTTCTATCCTACTAATTCGATCCTCTGTCGACTCATCGGCTACATTGCCTTTCTCAAGCTTAATTTGAGGGGCAAAATGGATTTCTTCTTCTTCTGTTCCGTCTGGAATGGTGAATAATCGACCCTTGGTTTTTCCCGGAGTCTTAAGCACTTGTTTGGCCATCTCTCATTTACTATGAATTACGTCACACCGAAGTGTTCTACTACAAGCTACTAATAATCATGCGATCACACGATTGATCATACGTACGGTACGGGGAAAAACCTGAAACTTTGGACTGCTAAGCATACGATCACACGATTGATCGTACGTACAGTACAAGGAAAAACCTGAAATAACACGGTGAGAAAGCACAATGAAATCTCGTGTTATTTACACGAAAGTGTGAAATCGGACTAAAATCGATCGATTTCAGCATCGAACGCGATATCGTCGGGGCGTGATCCGACATTTCCGAGCTCTTTTCCGAGCACTATATCGCAGTGGGAAACCACACTGGAATCCCTCACAAAAAACTAGACRAGATGGAATCCGRCTGTGCTAATAAGCATACACTCTAACGCCTGAGTGAGAAATCCAATCCAGGGGCTGATTGAATTTCAATCTGGCGTCTCGAGTGCCTCTCAAGCATCTGCTTGCAGCTCGGGC
>CAACVS010000264.1:0-52558 GCA_900660405.1 Pseudo-nitzschia multistriata | reverse complement strand
GGGTTGCGACCAAACCCCGCGAACACTTTTTGTGACGTAGGAGATTTCATTTTACTACTAGTAGTAATAGTAGTTCTGCTGATTGAAAGGGTTATCCTTGCTGGTCTTGTTGTTCATTGTAGTTATGAGGGTAATTTGGAGGTTATTTTCAAGTACTGGTGTTGTTAATGCTGTCCCAAGCCTCTTCTTGCTTGGTAGTAGTGCTCCCCAGACAGGATTGATATCCTTGGGTTCCTCACAATACAAGGACAACAACAAAAGTCTCAGAGATATCTAGTAATTCATCATACTACTACTAGTAGTACTACTGCTGGTAGTACTACCAATCATACTCGTCAGTACTACTACTAGTAGTACTAGTACCACAGACAGGCTTATTCTTTTCATTTCATCACCATTTGTGCTGCCTTCATTATTGATTTTCAGAACTTTTTCTATCATCTCAGCAGTTTGTAGTAGTACTAGTAGTACTAGTAGTATCATCAGCAGAGTACGACAATGCAGATAAAACATGATGGTAGTAGCTACTACGTCCGAAGTATGTACCATACCAGCTACCTCATTTATATCCAGCTCCTAATATTTCCACTACTTGTTCACTCCCACTAGTATTAGTAGTTCCCCAAACAGTCTGTTCATAATGATACATACCAGTACAAATATTTTTTAAAAATAAACATTCAAATCTAGTAGTCATGTATGTGGGAGCCAAAGGGTTTTGGCACAACGAGGTAAACAGAAAAATAATGCATTAGTCATAAAAAGCCCACCCACCCCAGGCAAAAAAGTTTCTAAAGTGAGTAAAATGGTTGTTTATTTTGAAGCCCAGCATTTAGCAGTACCAGATCCAACATAAACCTAGTACTAGAATTTACTTGGGCATTTTTTACCACCACAATCAGTTCAATGGGCTAACAAGAGGTCCAGAAGAAATGCCTCTAGTACTAGTAATATCCTTCACCCCTCTTGGAGATATACTTTGTCACAATATTGGGAAGAGTTTGCTGTGTCATGATTCTTGTTACACAATTCTAGGCCTGGAGGGAGCTGGTTCTCCATTAACAGCCAGTAGGGTGGCTAAACTTTGATGTTTTCAGAGACCACTGTGTTACAGAATATGCTAAAACTTTACCAACAAACAACTCTAGAGCACAAGAAGACTAAGTGCTCAGTCAAAGTTGATACAATTACCTAACAGGATGGCTGAATCTTGAGCTAATTTTAGGTGTAAATATAGATGTTTATCTGGTAGGACTCCTCCACTTGCTGCTGCTGTACTAACACACAAGCCCATCAGCACTCCTTTTTGTTTGATTTGGAACTGTCCTTTGCTTTTGGACACTTCTGCTCTTTCCCTCCTTCTTTTCAAACAACTTCACAATCTTAATACTAAACAAGAACTCCCACTAGCCATTGAGACGAGACCATCATGCTGATTCCTAAAGCAGAGAATGTTTTCTTTTGTCAGTCACCTTGTCATCAAAAAGGAAAAGGGCACCTATTTTTTCTTTCTGACACCAGCAGCAGGGCTGTTGCAGGCCTCCAGCAATAAAAATGCAAAAATTGCATGCTGCTGTACTACAAAAAGCTGGGGGAGGGGGGCTGCTTCTTTTACCCATTTGTTTGCCATGCATTGAATTCATTTCTTGGTTCTTTGTTTTCTCTAGAAAGTTGTCATACTAGTATGTACCATTTTGATAAGAGAAGAAAAGTAACATGCTGCTTCTGAGCAGCAAGAAGAGAGCTTTGTTTTCAATCATTCTTATCAGCAATGTGAATTTTCTGATATTTACTAGAATTACATTAAAAGAAGATAAGAAAATTTAATGCACCTCACCAGCCACAAGGGGCTGGTGGTGGTGAATAAAAACAAGCAATCATAGTACCATCACTATACATCTACTACTACTACTACTACTAGCACTGCTCCTATTACCAGCATCTATTTATTGAGTAGTAAGAAAGAAATAGTATTACTAATAGTGGTGTAACAAAATGCAATGGGTAAATTAGAAAAGTGTTACCGCAGATGACAGTACTCTACTTGTAAAAGTACTACTAGTAGCATAGTACAGGTAGCTATTAGTACTACAGGAGTCACCAGAACAAGGAACAGCCAATGGTAACATACTACCTACAGCAACAATTTACTACCTCAGATACTAGTAGCATCACTATCCAATACTACTACTAGTAGTAGTATCCGCTGGTATTTTATGGACATGTTTATTAGTAAAATACAAGTAGTCCCATCCTGAACATTCAAATGAAAAAGATTCAATTTTGAGTCGAAAGTATAGTATCAAGAATATTAATCATTGGCAGAACTTTCGCTAATGTAATCAGTAGAACACATATAAAAAGATGAGAATCAATGTAATGTAATCTATTTTCATGTTTTCTCGAATTCAGACTTGAAAAACAACCTCAGTTCACGACAGACATCGAATCGTCGTGAGGTAATGACAATACTGTCAATTGCAGCAAGTCTTTGAAGTATCAGGCTTCTAGAATAATAAACGAAGAATTAGCAGAATACAAAATATTGGTATGGGAGAACGGTAGATAATCTCTAGAAAAGTACATTAGCAATGGCATTCGAAGTATGCCTTTTTTAGAAAAGTCATGGCATATGCTTCATGGTCGGAGAGGGCTGTGGCAGTACGGTATATTCGGTGGTATGGAAATGTCGTCATCAATTCAAATGCCTTGATGATACTGTTTGCTTTGTCATTTCTTTTCTAGCCCCACTTCAGAATGGCGGATCCCCACGATAAACCAGCACCAAATCCGGCGCACGCAATGACATCCCCCTTCTTCACTTGTCCCGACTGGACCGCCTCACTAAGAGCGATGGGAATGGATCCCGCACTGGTATTCCCGTAATCAGCCAAGTTTGTGATGATCTTTTCCTTCGGAATTTTTAGGCGTTTGGCGACCACTTCCATAATTCGAATGTTGGCCTGGTGAAGTAGTAACCAATCAATGTCATCGGCGGTCATGTTGGCTTCTTCGAGAGCTTCTGTGACGACCCGGGGGACTTCTCTCGTGGCGAATTTGTATACGTTTTGGCCAGTCATAGCCAGGTTGTTGTACTCGGAGTTTTCTAATGTGATTGGATCTGGTGTTGATACTTCAACCGGAGTTCCCTTGTATCTGTAGCATAATAATTGATTTCATTCAGAATTTTTATCCAATGAATCCATCCATACAGAAAGAGAAAGGTAAGAAGCATATTAAAAAAATATATATTCCATATATATTTCTCGTCAGTAATGATATGCACAATCTGATCGCAGTTTGATTCTTCAGGCGAACCAACGGTCGATATCAACAACGGTGTACCGAGAAAAAGAAAATATTTTCATAACTTACACGCAATTCAAATCTTCGTATCCTTCTCCGTTGGAATGCGCGGCGTATCCAAGCAATCCCGGCGTTATTTCATCGCTTTCGTCATCGCTGTCATTTTGGTTGGTGACGACCATTGCGCCGGCTCCGTCCCCGAAAAGGATACATTGGTTTCGATCCTCCCAGTCGACAACTCTGGAAAGGGCATCGGCACCAATCACCAAAGCGTTTTTCAGTTTCGTGTTAGGGCTGCTCAAATACATCCCCGCCGTGACGGTTCCAAACAAAAAACCGCTGCATGCGGCTGTCAAATCAAATGCCATGGTTGCTTTCGAGCATCCAATCTCGGCAGCAATCGCGGTGGCATCTCCAAACATGTCTTCGGGACTGCTGGTGGCGCAGATGACAATATCGATATCTTCGGCCGAAACGCCTGCCATTTCCAAGGCATCCTTGGAGGCCTTGACACCTAGCTCCCGAAGGGACTCGCCACTTACCAGGAGCCGGCGCTGGGCAATTCCAGTGCGGGTTCGGATCCATTCGTCGTCTGTTTCAACTACGGCCTCCAAATCCTTGTTCGTTACCACCGTTTTGGGGGCAGCGTGCCCGACTCCAATGGGACGGCATGGAAGCGTTCCCGATTGGGCCATAGATAGTTGGCTGCTAGTTTTGTGTTGTGTATGTGAAGTAGGGGCAAATGCCTGAGACCCTTGGAAGGATCCCGCTGCCACTAGCAGGAATGCGTTTGTTGCGATTGTAGTCAATTTCATGATTATTGGTTATTCGTATTGGTTTCGATCACTGGCAAAAACAGAATCAAGAATTTCGTTGGATGTTTTGTTGCTAGCGCTTCCTCTAGTTGTTGTTCCCGTTTCCTGTTTTGATGCTATAGCTGCGGTTGAAAAGCTTCAGTAGGATAGTTAGCTCCTGACAAATCAAGCTGTTGTTTGTAGAAACTGCTGATTAGATGGGTTCATCGATTGCGGTGGCACCGACAAGGCATGGGACAGATCCGAACGTGGGCGATCGATGAGCCAAAGTCTTTTCCTGAAATTTCCGGATTCGCAAATGCTCATCTTTTTCGTTGTCGTGCGTCGATTCTGCCGATGGAAGTGAAGTACTAGTAGCAGTACGCTAAATATCTGCTGTGCGTATCGCCGGGCGCGATTTTGAATGTGCGGTTCCCAAAGATTTGGTCGCGTCCCTGCTTTGTGACGTCAGTCACTAACACTTTTGAATACGAAAATAAAAGTGCTTTGCAATACGTTAATTTGCAATTGAATATGGAATTACGTTTTTTGCCATGAATTTGACGTCACCAAAACATCAAGTTGCGTGTCGCCGAGTTTTCGGATACCTCCCGTTGGCGGTAAAGCATTACGAGATGGGAACGTTGTGACCGCATCATAAACGTTACCACGCGTTTTCCGGTTTTGGAAAACAGACATCATCGCATCGGATCCGGTTCCATCTCCTCTCCTCGACCAAAGCTCCGTTCAAACTCCACAGCTGGAACGCAATCTCAAGTGCTTTCGTACGACCGCAACAATTTTTGCCTCTTATTACTCAATTTATTGACAAAGTCACTATCAGACGATACTACATACAGCAACAATGAAATTTCAGTCCGCTGTATGCCTACTATTGGCGCTTCCAGCCTCCAATGCGTTCGTTACGCGAACCTCCTCAGGTGGGTTTTGTTGGTCAATGCGCTGCAGTTCACGTGTGCTGGTTGTGGTGGACGAGCTGAAGCGAAGAGCAGCCGGGATTCAACCCGGAGCAATGCAACGTGCGACAGAGGCGAAAGCTATTCCGGGAGATTACCTATTGGTGTGCGATGCATGCGATGGAATTCAATTTCCGCATGGAAGGGAGGGGGGGTTTATTATCTGAGAGATGCGAAACATGTTGGACGACACCGTTGTCATTGAAAACCTTCGAAAGCAAGGGAGCGGATGTGTAGCCGTTTCTCAATGATATACGAGACTTAGCTATTGAAAGTGAATGATGTCCTTACCAGTGTTTCCTTTCGTCTTTGTTTTGTTGTATTTGATGCACACTATGGTCTTTTGACACTCAGTCCCAACTGTCTCCTCGTCCACATCCCTTAATGCCGAACGAAGGGTTGTTGTCACCGGCATGGGAATTGTATCGTGTCTGGGAAACACGTTAGAGGATGTCAAAAAGAGTCTCTACGACGCCGAACCGGGGATCTCGTTCCAAGAAGAATTTGCCGAACTCAATATCAAATCGAACGTAGCCGGTGTTCCCGATCTTACCGAGAAAGACTTCAAGGAACTCATCCCCAAGACCGCCCTCCGATTCATGGGACAAAACGGAAAATACGCCTACGTTTCCCTCGACCGAGCGATCCAAGACGCCGGCCTCAAACCCGAGGACTACGAGGAAAACCCCCGTGTCGCCGCCATTATCGGACAGGGAGGTACCTCCATTCCCGACATCGTCGAGACCTGCGACGCCGTCAAGGGCCAGGTCAAGCGATGGAAGAACAAGGTCGGACCCTTCCGGGTCACCCGTTCCATGGGATCGACCTGCTCGGCCGTTCTGGCGACCAGCTTCAAGGTCCAGGGACCCAGTTTCTCCATCAGTAGTGCCTGCAGTACCGGGGCCCACTGCATCGGAACGGGAATGGAACAAATCAAGCTCAACAAGGCCGATGTAGCCTTCTGCGGAGCCGGTGAGTCGAAAAGGGCCTTTGTTGGTGTGCGTTGCGTTGCGTTGGACTGCACTGGACTGCATTCTATTTTCCGACCACGGGTTTTTCTAACTCTTGTTCTTCCTGCCGTTTTGCACAACATTTCTTTCCTGCTGCCGTGTGTGTTGGCAACAACCCCTTGCCGCTGGTGTTTTCGTTTCGTTTCGTTTCGTTTCGTTTGGTCCGCAGGAGAGAACGTCAACTGGCAATTCACGAGTATGTTCGACTGCATGGGAGCCCTGTCGACGTCCTACAACGAGGACCCAAAGACGGCCTCCCGTGCCTTTGACAAGACCCGCGACGGCTTTGTCATCGCCGGGGGCGGCGGCATGGTCGTCCTCGAGGAGCTCGAGCACGCCAAGGCCCGCGGCGCCAAGATCTACGCCGAGCTCGTCGGGTACGCGGCCAACTCGGACGGCTACGACATGGTGGCCCCCTCCGGGGTCGGCGGGGAGCGGTGCATGCAGCTGGCCCTCGACGACGCGGCGCGAAACGGGGCGGGCGACAAGCCCGTGGACTACATCAACACGCACGGGACCTCCACCCCGGTCGGGGACGTGGCCGAGCTGGGCGCCATCAAGCGGTTGTTCGACACGAAGGACTACCAGCCCAACGTGGGATCGACAAAGTCCCTCAGCGGCCACTCCCTGGGTGCCGCCGGCGTCCAGGAGGCCATCTACTCGTTGCTGATGATGGACAACGACTTTATGGCCGAGTCCGCCAACATCAACGAGCTGGTCGACGAGGCGGAGGGAATGAGCATCCTGACGGAACGAAAAGACGGACCCTTCGAGCGAGCCATGTCCAACAGCTTTGGATTCGGTGGAACGAACTGCGCCCTCGTCTTTGACAAGTACCACGAGTAGGCCAACGAAGGACCCTCCGAGGCCCTTTTGGGGATGCAGCGCGGTCGTGCCTGCGCACGGCGTGCACCGCATCACCGAGTGAACCCTTTGGGTACGCTCGTGCGGATCCGTTTCTGCAGCCAACCAACCAACCATGGATTGGGGAAGACCGACAAAGCGTCGCCAATCCATCCAACACCGAACAACTATACGTTTCCAATAGAATAATATTGAAATAATCCAACGCTACCATATACTATGTACCGAACCGCCAATGCACGTACCCAGGGGTACGCACCACTATTTTGCGAAACACCGAAAAGAAGACTGCGCTACGGATGGACGAAATCAACCATTCACTAGGACCTATACTACTTGTATTGTTGTAGCGTGGTGTGTTTGTTCCAGGCCGCGGCAATCATATCACGAGAAAGCCTTTGTCGCACTCGCACTCGCATTCGCTGTCGCTCGTTCCCTCCGCGGCGTCCCCAAAGCGGCCGTCTCCGTCTTCGTCCCCGTCGCTGCTTCCACTGCCCCTTGGGTCCCGCCCCCCCACCGGCTGCATCGCCGACCCCAGGGGGGCCTCCGGTCTCCGGAAGCGGCCGGCCCCGAGCGGTTTCCACCGCTTTGGATCCGGAACCGGAAAGGCCGGGGGATCGATGTCGTCGTCGTCGTCGTTGCGATCGATGTCGTCCTCGTCGTCGTCGTTGCAATCGATGTCGTCAACGCCAACGCCAACGCCATTGTCCTCGTCAACACCATTGTCAACGCCATTGTCATCGTCATCGTCATCGTCCTCGTCAACGCCATCGTCCTCGTCAACGCCAATGCCATCGTCAATGCCAACGCCGCCCGCGTCGATGCCTTTGCCGCCGCCTCCCCCGCGAAACGGCCTCCCCCCTGCAACGGCCCCCGCCGGCCAAGAGTGCTTCCGGCAGAGGTAGAGGACGGCGGCCTCCTGGGCCGGCAGGGCCCAGGCCGGAACGGTCCGGTTGATCCTCAGGCAGGCCCCCGAGGGCAGGACAATGTCGGCCCGGACGGAGGAGGAATCCCCGTGGGGGAGTCGGAGCGGGAGGGAAGGCGGGAACGGCTCGTCCCCGCCCGTTTGGTCCCCGCCGCTTTCGCTTTCGCCGTGGTTGTGGTTGTGGCTTTGGTTGTTCTTGTTCTTGTTCTTGTTCTTGTTCTTGTTCCTGTTCTGGACCGTGCCATTGCCGCTGCCGCTGCCGCTTTCAGCCTCCCGGCCGGCCAGAGACACCGCGTCCCGGAGGGCAGCGAAGCTCCGTTCCGGGGCCCGGCGGACGATCCTTTCCAGGAGGTCGGGGCGTCCCCTCCGGAACCAGGGGTGGTGGTAGGCCCGGATTCCGGACCGGGCAGCGCAAGCCCTGGATGGAATCGTGGACGGGCCTGCAGCTGCGCCTGGTTCCGCGTCCCTGGTGGGAGCATGGCTGGGCTCTTGTGGTTGTGGCTGCGAATGCTGCTGCTGCTGCTCTTGTGGTTGTGGTTTCGAATGCTGCTGCTGCTGCTGCTCGAGGAGCTCCTGTTCCACGGCATGCGCCCGAACAAATCCCCAGTTGTTGAGCTGCCGCTCGAAGGACCGGAACGTGGATTGGGACGGAAAGCAGGACCGGGCGCTTTCGTGCCCCAGGAACCGGTCCTTGTCCCAGATCACGACACTGCAGGGATTGGTGGATGCGCCTGTGTCTGTTTCTGCCGGGGTTGTGCGGTTGCTGCTTCCGTGCCAGGAACAGAGGCCCCCCCCTTCCCCGCTGCCGAGGAGCCGAAAGAGCCTGGCCGGGAACCGTGGTTGGGGTGGCTCGGCAGGGGGAGCGGCCTCCGCCCCTGGCCGCACCGGGAGCCTCCCCCGGAAGAGGCAGCGCCCGGATCCCCCAATGCGGTCACCCCTTTTCCGAACCGGCCCGCACAATGGGATCCTCTTTCCCCCCACGGGTCTCCCCGAACCCCTGCTTGGAATCGCCGCCGCCGGGCAGGGGGAGCGGCTTGGTTCTTTTTCGGCGCTGCCGCTGGCACCGGCGTTGCGAAGCGTGCGGGCCCTTGGTGGAACGGGCATGGTTGGCGGAGGGAGGGCCCGGAGGAAACAAAGCGGGTGCTGTATGCTAGCGAAGCAAAGCAAAGCAAAGCACGGGAAGGCAAAGCGAGGAGGGGCACGGCATTCTTTGTTGGTATGTTGGTCTGTTTGTTTCTTTGTTTGTTTCTTCCGCTGGGAGTCGAGTCGAGTCGATGCATCGCATTGCACCGCACCGCAGCGAGAAGGCTCGTGTGGCACCGAATCGATGGGAACCGAACCAATCCACTCCGATCCGCACCATGCGGTCCCGCTGCACAGCCGCGCCAGCACCCGCGTCCATCTTCGTTTCGTTTCGTCTCGTGTTGGTGATCGAGTCCCACGCAAACGGACGCTGCTCCTGCCCCGGTGGGTTCCCTCGGGTTGTGGGCAACAAAAAAACAAAAGATGATTTTTGTTGGGTTTCTGTTTCGGTGGGTGTTTTTGGTTCCCAACGTACGGTAGTACCGGCCGGTACGTACTGTAAAAAAACAGCGTGCTTGTGGGAATCACACAAAATCACCAAAGTGTGTCCGTACGGATGGGACTCAAAATGATTCAGTGTAATCCTCACAACTGCAAGTGTTTTAAATAATTTCTTGCAGTTGTGATGGAGTACACCGGATCACGAGTAGATAGTGAATGACCAAAACGACTAAATCGATTGCAGGGCGGTTTCGACCGACAAAAATTCGATTTTTTTCATTCTCACATCTCCACTTCATTCATTCCTTACTACTTGAGAATTTCCATTCGAACTTACTTCTGGACAATCTGTTAGTGCTTACTAGTGGGGACAAAATATTAATCAGCACTGCAAACTGCTGGCGACCAGTGCCGTGGCCGTAATTCAGAGGGACTAGCATGCTTTGTCGAACACCAACAAAGAAACGAATCAAATTCAAACTCTGCCAACTCGGTCAAAAGTAGTCCAACTTGGACAAACCGTGTTCTCTCTCACCCTTGCACTCAGAAGCAGTAGTCGATTGCTGTACCTACGAACGGTGGTTCGTGATTGGAATGAAAAAGTGCAACCGGTCCGGGCTTGTTCACCGATCCGGAACGAATCCCTGCCTTGCACCACCGCGAGAAAGCGGAACAAGCGGGAGCTACTACTAGTAGTAGTAGTTCAAGGTCGTGACCCAAACCAAACCAGCACCCGTCCAGGCATCCATCGTTTGCAACACAAACGGTGGGCGCCGGCAGCCCGGCAAGGCACACCCGGAAACGAAACGACAACCACCTCTGGAAAACGCCGAGAGCCCACCATTCGGCACCGGGTCGTCGTCCGTGGCGGGTGCGACACCGCCGGGGACCCCCCGCACCGTACACGGTGTGGCCAGAGCAGAGGCACCCGGCGGCGGATCGCAAACCGCCGCCGCCGCGGTGCCAGGGTCCGTGCCCTGCCCCGCTACCGGCCGGCGGCCTCCCCGCCGGAGCCAGCGTCGTCGTCTTCGTCGAGAAACCCGAGGGCCTTCCACGCGGCAATGGGCGTCGCCACCTCCGCGAGCGCCGGCCGCTTGGCGCGCCCGCTGCGGCCGACCGCGGGCACCAGCACCCCGGCGTAGTAGACCAGCACCCCGGCGTAGAGGAGGCAGCCGGCCCCCACCACGGGGGCGAGGGAGAGCCCGAGCCCGTGCGCTTCCGCTTCGTTGGGGCCGGCGACCAGGGACGCCGCGTAGAAGGGGGGCTCGAGCCACGGTGCGCACAGCGGGCGGTCCGGGAGCGGGGGGCCCTCCCCCCCGCAGGGGAGCTGGAAGGGGAGCTGGGCCAGCACCCCGGCAAACGCCGCTAGGGTGGCCACGGCCCTCCAGGCCAGAAAGGCGCGTGCCAGTCCGGTCCCGGGATCCTTCCTTCCCCCGGACGGAGGGGCCTCCCCGGCCGCCGCGGTTTCCAGTTCCTCGCTAAGGTCCCTCCACCACCAGAGGCTTACGAGGATCATGGCCTGGGCCAGGAGGCCCGCGGGCACGCCGAGCCGGGATTCCTGGAGGTTGAGTCCCACCGTGAGCAGCAGCAGGGAGGACGCCTGCCAGTAGCTCGTCATGTACCGCAGGACCGGTTCGGCCAAAGCGGACCGGCGGTCCGGGCCGGCCCCGGGGGGCACCCGGGCCGCAACGGCCAGGCCCAGCAGCAGCAGGGGGGCGGCCACAAAAACCGCTACGGCCACCCGAAAGTCCGTCCACACCAGGACCCGGACCCATTGCTCGCTTTCCCCGTTGAGGGGGGCCAGCGCGGTTTCGGGGCTCCAGAGCCACACCTTGCCGGGGGAAAAAGGGCTCGCCGCGGCGTCCGCTGCCGATGCCAGGAGGGGGCCGTGCTTGCCCCAGCCTCCTGCTACGGCGTCCGCAAGGGCCGAAGCAGCGGTGTGTGTTTGGGAACCAAAACCATCGGGCGACACCGCCGCTGGCAGTGGTGGGTGAGCGCTCGACAACGACAGCACTTGCTCGTGTGGAGTGGGTTGCAGCAGGGAGAGTGGCGTTCTCATGGAAACAGTGGAGGAAACGGTTGGTGTGCGATGCGATGCGATGCGATGCGATGCGGTACGGTGTGATGGTATTCGTATTGTGATCGACTTCGGAAAAAAAACCACATCAGTATTTTCATCATTTCTCACCGGAAACGATCACACCACTCGAAGAAAGATCGTCTCGCCGTTTTCAGCCAATAGTGTCGAGTGAGTCGCATTGCGACAGGAGAATCCGGTTCGAAGTGAAGGTCGTACAACTCGTACCGGTATTTGCAAGTTCCGCCATCTTCCAATGCTCGGCAAGCGCAAGGGAGCAGCGACATCAAAAGATCTGTTTCTACGCCGATGAGTACCGTTGGTATCCGTTGCGTGCATTTCGTACTGGTTGTTTTCGTGTCCTTGCTTTGTCATCGCGCGTTGAGTCGTCTAATCTTACGCAATTTTTCTACCATTCGTACCGCGCATTTGGGCTGAAAAAAACCGTGTCAAAAAATCAAAACCCGAGCGAGACGAGGGAGGGGAAGATCCAGAATTGCTAGGAATCCATGAATCGTACTCTAAATTTGTACGTGAAAGGACTGTACAGCCGTACGGTACCGTACTTCTGCGGCAAATCATTATTATTTTTTGTTGGATTCGTTGTTTTTGAAGGCCTGTTTGGTTCGATACAGATTGTTCTTGTCTTCTCATCCCCGAGACGAAGTACGAGTAGCGCAACAGAAAGAAACAACGCAACGCCAAGCACAAGCAAGAACCCTTAGAACCACTACAAACACACCATCCAAGAAAAACACAAGATGGATCCCTACGTGTCGTCGTCGTCCGACAAGCCAAAGAAGAAAAAGAAGAAGAGCAAGGATCCCTACGGACCCCCTCCTGTCACCGAGGACCCCTACGGACCCCCTCCCACCGGCACGGCGGGCACGGAATCCGGCGGGAGGTCCTTTGCGAGCACCACGGCCAATTTCGGCAAGCAGAAAACCTCCCGCGGAAAAAAGTCCAAAAAGGCCAAGCAAAAGCCCAAGCCCGCGTCCTCGTATTCCTACGAGGCCGTAGACACCGGGCCCAACCCCGTCCTCGAGGCCTCGGGCTGGAAAGAGCTCCAGGACGAGCACAAGGCCGGCGGGGTCCTCTCGGGAACCATCGACGGGTCCGGGGGCGTCTTCGAGTACGCCATCACCGGCGACGAGTCCCAGATCGTCACCGTCGCCGTTCCCCCCGGCGAGTCCTGCCAGGGCGAGCCGGGAAGCATGATGTACCTGACGAGCCCCGTCAGCATGAAGGTCAGCTGCGGGGCCGACTGGTTCGGCCGCTGCTGCGGCGGGGAGTCCTGCTGCGTCGTCAACTTCAACAACCACACGGGCGAGGTCGGATACGCGGCCCTGACGACCAACCAGCCGCTGGCCAAGGTGGTCCCGGTCTCTTTGTCCTCGAGCGAGGTGGGCGGGACCCTCATCGTCCAGCAGGGTGCCTACATGGCGAGCTACGGGCACGTCGAGCTCTCCTACGACTGCGACTGCAACCTCGTGCGGTGCTGCTGCGGCGGAATGGTGGGTACTCGCGGTGGCGGCGTGGCGTGGCGTTTGTCGAATTCGTTCGTTTGTGTTGTTTGCCTTTTTTGTTTCCCTTTTTGTCTTTCTTTGCGTCCTTCTCACTCTTATCTCCGTTGCTCCATTCCCTTTCCACATCGCATCGCATCGCTGCCATGCCATGCCATGCCATGCCATGCCATGCCATCCCCAGGGCCTCGTCCGCCAAAAAATCACGGGCAGTGGAACGGCCTTTCTGGGCGCCACCGGAACCATCGTCGAGAAGGTCCTGGCGGAGGGCGAGGTCATGCTCATGGACACGAACTGCATCCTGGCATATGCCGAGTCCTGCACCTTTGACCTCAAGAAGACGGGCGGCATCGTCAACTGGATCGGCGGGGGCGAGGGATTTTTCAACTCGAGCCTCAAGGGGCCCGGCCTGGTGGTCGCCCAGTCCATGAACATGTGCTTGCTCCTCGAGTCTCTGGCGGCGGAGAAAATGTATCGGCGGTAGGCGGACGGGACGAAAACAACCAATGCATCGGACCGAACCGACCAGTGGTGGACACAGTACCGAGAAACGAACAAGCCATTGGTTGTGGTGCAACCTGTGGCGATGGGCTGTGTGTAGTGCAGTTTTGTGTTGGAATGCCAAATGAGCACGACGATGGCATGGAGTGTTTTGGTGGACGGCCGCATCGAATCAGCGGAAGAAGACTACCATTGTAGGGTAGATTTTCGGTTGGAGTAAAGTGTTGCAGTGTGATATGAAATAAAATGAGGAACGAATGTGTATGTACCATATGTCTGCAAACTAAATCGAATCAAATCGGACTGGCAAGAATGCTTGAATTGCTCTTGCTTCGAGCCTTGTAGCTGCCTCCGGTGTGGTGGATTTGCTGCCATTCATAAGTAGGCTGCTCGTGCTCCTTGTTTTCGACGGGTACCGTATCGTCTTGCTCCAATACACAAACGGAATACTGTATTGTTATTGCTATTGCTATTGCTATTGCCATCTCTATTACTTTTTCTTATCGTATGGAACCTCGAAAAACACGACCGGCACTCCCCAACCGATGAAAGGAGTATGCCTCGACTTTGGTTCGGAGTCGAGTGTCCATCCATCCGTGTCGGCCGGGCCGTGGTCGACGAGAACGGCCCAGAGTGCAGTGCACGGTGGCAATGCGCTCCCACGCTGCGCGCCGCTCGTCCACCGGGAACAGCGACACGCTCCGCGTTGTTCAGCGCCCAGGGGTGCAAACCAAAACGGAGCCCCCCGGGGGCCTCCTCCGGAGGGATTCGTTCCGCCCGGTCCGGAAAGGCCTTGCCCGGGGCCGGATCGGCGGCTCGTCCTCCTCCGAACGGACCACCGCTCCCGTCCGATCCGGGGAATCCGGAGCCGTGCCGTGCCGTGCCGTACCATCCACTCCCCCAAGCGTGCGCGAAACCGCATCGCGAGGCGGGGATTGGGTGGCGTCCTCTCCGGGCCAACGATGGGCTCGGCTCCGGCACACACCGACCCGGAACGAAGCGAACCACCACCAAACAAGTGCGTGCCAGACGGTGGACACCGGGCCGGGTGCGTTGTGGGCAACGAATCGAAAGGCAACCGATCGGTCGCCGCCGGATCGCATCACCCCCGGGCCCCGGAATCCCGGTGGATCCGGTCCCGGGCCGCCCGGTCGGCCTCGTTGAACTTGTTCTGGACCTGCTGGACGCAGTCCCGGCCCGTCACCAGGAGCCTCGCCAGCACCAGGGGATCGGTCTCGTGCCTGGCGGCCTCGAACTCGCGGCGGGCCTCCCTGCGCAGGCGCTCGTTCCAGGGCCGGCCCTCCTCGTCGCACCAGTGAAAGGCCCTGGCCGTCCGCAGGATTTCCCGGTAGAGGCTCAGGGCCTCCCTCCGGTGGGAGGCGTACCGGGAGGCGGCGTGGGCCGTGGCCTTGGGGATCCAGACGTGGGGCGGCATGTTGCGGGCGGCTGGCTTCGATTCGATTCGATGATTCGATTCGATTTGATACCGAGCGGTGGATGGACGGATGGATAGGGGGCGGGGGGTTCGTGGGGCTGCCGGTGGTGTCTTCTTGTGGAGGGGGATGTGGCTGGTTCGTTCGTACCGGTAGGCTCTAGGAGGGAACGTATGAGATTGACAAGAACGCAGCACACCTCGCTTGGGGACTTGGTATTTTTACGGTGCAGCGTCCGAATTGTCAGACAGTCAGCCAGCATGCATTCCTTGGCGTTCTGTGCTTTTGTACTCGTGTTTCGTGATGTCGAGAAGTACGAGTACACGAAAATCAGTAGTACATACAGAACGTGAAGCAGTGTTGATGGTTGGCGAACATAAATGCGCGTGCCGTGCGTTGCCTACGTACTCATACATACCATGAAACGTACTTGAACTAGGTACAAAAAATACTAGGTGGGCAAGAGACAACGAAAAAAATCCCAGACTGACGGTTTTTTTTTCCGAAAAAAAAAAAAACGACACCCAAAATTTCACTTTTTTGGAAAGAAAACTAACTACTGTAGCTACAAAGCGAAAAAGCTGCCATGCTAGGAGCCTGCCAATGAATGGTCCATCGGTGGTTGTTTGATGCAAAATGCTCTGGGTTGCCTAGTGTTATTTTATGCGTTGCGCTGCAGTTTGGGGTGCACCGTGCGACTCCACGGAGGATTGATTCGTTCGTTCCTGCGGATGGATGGAAGCAGAGTCGCTGCCCGCCGTCCGCATCTCATCGGCACAAAAGGCGTCTAGGGCGGATCCGATCCATCGGGCCTTCTCTCCGTGGCGGCACACAAGGTGGCCCCGTTTGTCTGTGTCGTGCACCGCACGCCGCTCTGGGAACTCCCCCCGGGGCCGCGGAACACAACACAAATGCCGCAGTGTGTGTGTACCGCATATTATCTGGCGGAAAACAAGACACACCCGGCGCCGCGCCTGGGTTCCGGTCGGTCAGACCGCCGGCTCTGGCTCCTCTTTCTGGCACTCCCGCAGCACCAGGGCGGTCCCCACCAGGGCCGTCAGCAGCCGGCCCGCGAAGAGGGTCACGATCCCGCGAGACCAGATGGTGGCCACCGTGGTGGCCCTCCCGAGCTGCCAGAGGGCGGCCCCGGTGGCGCAGGCCGTCCCGGCCGCCAGCAGGCCGAAGCGGCCCCCGCCGGCGGCCAGGGCCTCGGCGACGAGGGTCGGGCCCACCAGGAGCTGCTGGAGGGCCACGTGGGGGAGGAGCTCGACCAGCCGGTCCCGGACCACCCTCGACGACCCGCCGGCCGCCGCCGGGACGAAGCAGCCGGGGAGGAAGGGGGCGGCGAGGAGCAGGACGGCCGTGGCGGCGATGCCCTGGAGGACGGAGAACCGGAGCATGTAGGCCACGAGGGAGCGCGCGGTTTGGTAGCGGCTCGCGGAGGGAGCGGCGGCTCGCGGTTCGTTCCATGGGGTGCTGCCATCGCTCCCGGTGTCTCCTCTACAGGGATCCCTTTCGCGGGTTTGCGCCGGCCCGGGGGCTTCCTTCAGCACCCCCGCCAGCAGGACCTGGGCGGCGACGCCGGCCCCGTCCTGGATCAGGGCCAGGACCAGCCAGACGCTGAGGCCGACCTGGTGGGCCGCCACGTGGGCGGGGCCGATCCTCGTCGCCCGGGACGTCGCAAAGGCCCAGGCCAGCAGCAGCGAGCCCTGCTTCCCGACCATGGCCAGGTTGGCCCCCAGAATCGTGGCCACGACCTTCCGCTTGCGGGTGCCTTCCCCGGGGGAGGCGGCGCCAAGGGCCTCCCGCGGGAGCATCCTCCGCCTGCGCAGCCACACCAGGTAGACGCCGAGGGCCCCGAACTGGGCCACCGCCGTGGCCAGGGCCGCGCCCCGGACCCCCATCGAAAAGGGCGGGAGCATGAGGACCGGATCGAGCACCGCGTTGAGGAGGGCCGCCACCCCGCTGGCCAGCAGGGGGATGCGTGTGTCCCCGTACCCCCGAAAGGCCCCCTCCGCGACGGTGGCGGCGAGGACGGCCGGGGCCGCGGGGGACCTCGTGAAGAGATAGGCCCTGGAGGGGCCAAAGAGCGGGCTGGACCCGGGCACCCCCATGCACCCCAGGCACCAGGGCCCAAAGACCCTTAGGAAGACCACGACCCCGAGGCCGAGGAGGAGTCCCAGGTTGAGGGAGATCTGGACGATCTGCCTCCGCTCGTGCTCGTCGCTGGACTTTCCCACCAGGCTGGTGGTGGCGGCCGTCGTGGCCCGGAAGGCGTTGAAGGCCAGGTGGAAGAGGGAGGTGCAGGCCCCCAGGGCCGCCAGGTCCCGGGTGCCGCTGGCGGAGAGGCGTCCGACGCAGACCGTGTCCATGACGCTGAGGAGGGGATCGGCGAGCATCCCGATGAGTGCCGGGAGGGCGAGGGCCGCCGCCCGGGAGGTCCAGCGGTGGTCGGGTGGTTTGGGTTTGGTGTCGTGCGGTTTTTGTTGTTGCTGCTTCGAAGGATCGGTGGCCTTTCCGCGCGCTGGGTCGTTTCTTCCGCTGGGAGAAGCAGGCAAGACCGGGAAAGGGGGGTTGCGGATCTGCGGGAGGTTCCGGGGCCGGTGGGGTCCGGGGCTGCCAGCGGAGAGACCCTGTGCCCGACGGAAGGCACTCCGGAGCGGAAAGGCGTCGGAGAAGCAAGGGACGGACCCGTTCTTCCGGGTCGGCAGAAGGATCGTCATCATCATCAGCAGCATCGCCACCACGGTTGCCAGCGCTTTCGTTCCGGTGGTTTCCCGCATCGCAGCGGTTTGCTTCCGCCTCTGTCTCGTTCTCTTTGGTTCGGGAGCCGTGCCGTGGCGCTGCATGGTGCAAGGATGGATGGGTCTCGCGAGTGCAGTGCTGGTATCAGCCGTGCCGTGCCGTATTATGTTGTGTTGGAAGCCGTCCCCTCCGACGTCGTGTCGAAACTAAAAAATCACCCTTCAAATTACGTACCTACCGTAAAATCCATCTGCCATGGCACGATCCACGAGCATGCGCTGGAAAACAGAGGGGTTTTGATTTTGATTTTGATTTTGATTTTGATTTGATTTGATTTGATTTGATTTGATTTGAGAGCTTCTTCATTCACGCACCACCGTGTGTTCTTCGTTTCTTTACCGTACCTACGGTACTGCTCGTAGTGCTCTATCGTACCGTACCGTACGTACGAAGAGAGCCAACCGTGACGACTGAAGAATGTGTTGTCACCCGGGACTCGATTCGACCCGCTGGACCTTGATCTCGACTTTCCCCTTTTCGTATTATCTCCCCCCTATTTCCCTCTACAACCCCTAGCACGAAATACGATGCAGCAAACAGTTTCTGGCAACGCACATGTTCAGTTCAACGAAACTTCAATTCGGACAGATGGGTCGATTCGTACGCAATATCCGTAGAGGAGTAGCTACGTAGATGACAGTACCATTCTTTTTCATTCGCGAGGAAGAAGAACGATGCTTCTCTGCCCTACCGCCATGTTTTTCTCCTTTCCGTCTTTGATCAAAAACCCAAACAGAAAGCTGTCGGACGCCGACGGGAGAAGAGCACTGCACTGCGATACAGTACAGCACGAGTTGCGATAGCAGCCGCAACGGAAATCGAAATCGAAATCGAAACCACACCATACGAAAAGAGCAGGCAGTTGCACGCCGTTCCACGCAGAAGAGAGACGAAAGCAAGGGAACACACCCAACCAGCGAATCGGCAGGATCGGCACGCGGAAGCACCGCAGGAGGAGACGAACATGAGCCCGAGCGAAAGCAGCAGCAGCGGCATCGCCGGAAGGTGCCCGGTCGATCACGAGACGCGGTCCCTCTGGGGCCTCCTCGGGGGTGGCAAGAAGGACCACGGAAAGCTTCCCTCGGGAGCAGCAACAACAACAGCAGCAACAACAGCCGCATCCCGCGAGACGGCCAAGCCGGCATCCCTCGAGGAGGCGGCCAGGCACGCCCAGACCCCCCTCCCCGGCCAGAGGCTTCCCCTGTCGACGCACCGCGCCGAGTCGACGATTCCCCGCGGCAGCGGAAGCAGCGAACCCCCGGCCCACCAGGTCCGGTGGGACGGGCCAAACGAACACAAAAACGAGAACAAACACGAAAAGGGCGGCAGCAGCACCGCCAACTGGGTGTATCCCAGCGAGCAGCAGGTCTTCAATGCCATGAAACGCAAGGGTTGGAAGGGCATCGAGGAAGAATCCATCCCCTCCTTTTTGCAGATCCACAACTCCGTCAACGAGCGAAGCTGGAAGAAGGTTCTCGAGTGGGAGAAACACGGCAGCAGCAACAGCAGCAACAACAGCAACAACAACAAGATCGAGCTCTCGAGATTCGAGGGACGCCCCCGGGACCTGACGCCCAAGGCCTGGTTCCTCTCGGCGCTCGGGATCCGCGACAAGCCCTTTGACCGCCACGATTGGTACGTCGTGAACGCCAGCGAAAACGGGGGCACCGAGCGCCGGTACGTCCTGGATTTCTACATGGTGGGAGACGCAGGCCCGGGCCACCGGGACTTCGGACACGGCCAAGGCGAAGCGCTGCCCAGGGTGGAGATCGACGTCCGGCCGGCCCTCGACACCCCGGAGGCATTCGGCCGGAGGGGGATCCGGCTCCTGCGGGAGGCCTTTCCGGGGATCGCCCGGGAGTGGGACGACCGGAGGCGGGCGGGGGGAGGTCCGAGCGCGGTTTCGAGCGCGGCTTCGAACCCCGGCGCCACCGATGCGCGACTGCCGGGAACGAAGATCTAGCGGAGCGGAGCACAGCGGTCCGAGGGGCTCGGGAGTGCCGGAAGGGTTCGTTCGTCGTCCCGCTGCAAGACCCGCAGGCTTCGGCTACAGTACTACTCCAACATTATTGCGTTGCACTACACCTCGATGGCTATAATGCGTCGCTACGGTATCCATAAACATCAAAATCTCCAAAAGCATTGTCAACCGTTGCAATCCGTCAACGGTTTGCAAGTCTATCTAAATTAATTTTCGCAAGCATGGTGGTCGAAATGCTCGTTGCGTTGCGTGCCGCTCCGTCCCATCCCGTGGATCACCGGCGGCGGCCTAGAATTTCTGCATCGTCAGGGCCCGCTGCAGCCGGATCCCGGCAAACGAGGTCCCCGCGTGGATCGCGGCCCCCGCCTCCCGAAAGGCCTCGGCCAGGGCCTCGGAATCCGAAGGGGCTTGGCTCGCACCCTCGCGGACGTCGACGTCCACGTCCAGGTAAAAAGAGGTCCGGCTGTGCGTGGCGAGCGCGAGGCCCTTGCAGTTCTCGGCAAAGCCCGAGGACGGATCGGCGCCTAGGCCGAGGACCACCAGGTCGATGCACGGGGAAATGGGCGGGTGCCTGCCCCTCCGGCCCCCCTTCCCCCGGCGCTGCTCGAGCGTCTTGCGGAGGCGGGCGTACGCGCCCCTTTCGTAGGCCCCCCCGTCGCTCACGTAGAGCAGGCACACGTCGCAGGAGGTCGAGGCCTCGGCCGACAGGGCCATCTCGATGGCCCCCTCGAGGGCCGGGACGAAGCGGGAGCACGCCACCCCGGTCGTGGCGGCCTCGATTTCCGCGCGCTGGGAGTCCTCGTTTTGGGACCGACGGGACGGCGAGAGGCGCCTCAGGTCCCCGCTGGACGGCGCAAAGGTGACCATTCCCATGGAATCGTCGGACCGGCAGTTTTCCTCGTAAAAGGAGGTGCACGCGTTTCGGAGGTCGGCCAGGAACGACCGCCTCCCGTTCCAGTGGCCCTGCAGCTCGATGCAGAGGACGAAGGTCCTTCCGATGGTGTCCAGGGCCCTCTGCATCCCCGGCTTGCGCATCCGTTTCAGTTCCTGTCGGAGCATGGCGGTAGACGTCTCGGACCAGCCCTTGCGGGGGGCATCACGGGGCGGGGCGGCGCCCGCGTCGAAGCTGTCGTTGGAATCGTCGCTGCCGTGGTCGTCGTCCTCGTCTGTGCGTCCGGTGTCCGAATTTCGAAGGTATTGGAGCAGGCAGTCGGCGGTTTCGATAAAGGCCGAGTCGAGGATGAATTCGTCCTCCACCAGCATCCGGGTTGCCAAGAGAAGCGCATCGTTGCCCTTGCCGGCACTCAGTTCGACGCCTGTCACGGCGGACTCTAGTTCCTGCAGTCGCCCGACTTGTTTCACGTTGTGAAAGATCGGTGCGTCGTCTTTGTTCCAGGCTGCCTGGAGCATAAGATCTGCTTGATCCGCCAGGTCGTAAATATCCCACACGTTCCAAACATCCGGATCGATGTCGATCAGGACCGCCAACCCGTTCAGTCGCCGCAGGTATCGCTCGAATATCACGTCGGAATGCTTGAACAACGTCTTGGAATGCAGCATGTACTCTTTCACTCCCTGGTCGTATTGCCGGGTCAAAAAGAGATCGTCGAGGGCGGTTTCTTTCGCATTCGATGAGGCACAGGGATCGTCGGCCGTGTACAAGAGACACATTGCTCGATTGAAGTGTCGGTCGGCGAGCTGCTGTGCATATTGGCATTTCTCGGCATCTCCCGAGGCATTGTCAAAGTCTTTCTTCCCGGATTGAACTGCCTTGTCGTAATGCTTGATGGCAGCAACCATGCAGCAGAAGGATCCATTTTCATCGTCGTCGACGGTCAAGCAGGATCCATGGTGGCGGCATTCGACCATCCAGGCAAGCAGGAGATTTCCCATGTTGTTGTTGGCAATGGCAATGGCTTTTGAATCTCCAATCTTTTGAAAGAGTTGGAGGGCATCCTGGGCAGTGTGGTGAGCCAGCTTCAGATCACCGAGAAAAAAGGCAGAATTGGACAGGCGTACAACCTTGTATAATTTTGCAAAGGATGTATGCACCCGATGGACTTCCCTAGATCCTCCTGTCAACGGTGGCATATCGTCCTCGATTCTACCTGCGTTCACCTGCTTGACAGTTTGCAACAACTGGATCATTGGTCTTGTGATCGACGACGAAATCTACATCATGAAAAGCAAAAGTAGTGTGAGCAACTCCGAGAAGTAAAAGCTTGGCGAGATTAGCTTTGTCTATCGAACTCACCATCGCAGTTACGATGATACAAATGAAAGTTATCAGAGCAGTCATCAAAATGTACAAAATGGCAGTATTCTGTAGAGCCCGAGTGATGACATGGCTTCTCGTCGTGTATTCAGTTGAAAGGTCTTTCGTTGGTTCAAATAAAACAACGGAATACAGAAACTTGGTGGAAACCTCAGTTCCCCGTCCAAAATCATCCGATTGAACCGGCCTCACTTCTCTGTAATAGACCGGTTCGTGTACGCAACAAAATTGTTCCACTTCCCCGCGCCTGTTGGTGCGATACAAGTCGCAAGTTGCTTCCTTCCCTTCGCTTCCCATATCAAGCATCACCTTATTGAAATCACGTACAAATGAAGAGTTGGCAGGATCGAATTGCATGATAACGTCGGTGATCGGTTTAGGAGTTGTTTTGCTGCTAAAGTGGGACGATGCAACAAGATTCTGGCCATCTTTAGCATTCGGTATTACCACCGCGTAATATTTAGCGCTAATCTTACTTGCAATTTTGGCGATATCTGTTGTTGAAAAGTCAATGAGATTGTTACCAACAAATTCGCCAGATTTGGGATCGATCAAACTTGAAACTGCAGTGTTCCCGATTTCATCCGTATTTGCAAACTGGTATGGTGGAGTGATGTAAACACTAGCATTGTGATCGAGCGCTCGTTCCTTTGCTTCTGCATACCAACTGCGACACCTTGGATCGTATCCGAATTTCCCTAGAGGGCAGAGATCTGGTCTCACAAGATAGGCGCTGTTCTCCTCAGAAGATTGAAATTGCGAGTAGCCCGCCACATCATAATTGCATCCATCGTATCCATAGTACTCCCCCTCTGCCTCGAAGGAAATGTACCCCGACATGGCAGTGTTTGTTGATCCCTCACCACGTACACTGGACCCATAGTTGTAAATTGGAATAATAATTGCCGATAGTGCCGATGATACTCTAAGTCGGTCGTACGCAGTTGAATAGCCTTCGGCGTTGCTACCTTTATCCGAACCTTGCATTCGATTTGAATTCGTATACCATGACGTAGATTCTGGGCTATAGTCAACCACAGGAAAGCTTTCATTTCCCGCATGAATTTGATTCATGTACCACATTCTTTGTACGTATCTTGGGTCTGAGGTTGATGTCAAATTATTGCCATCCTCAATATCACAAAGTCGACCCCATGGATCATTCCATTCGCAGAAACAAGGAGACCTTGTATTGTTCATTTCGAATGGGCATTCCTGGATATTCTCGTAATACTTACATTCCTCTACAAACTCCATTTCTATATCTGTGAAGCTCCCGGACCGATTGACAGCACCAAACAAGAGCCAGCCCGACAGTCGGCTAATCATATGCAAGTCAAGCAGAGGTTCATCAAAGACGTGTTCGATATGCTTCACAATCAAGGTTGCAGAAGATTGAAGATTTTCCTTTTCGAGATCGAACGATGTACTGTTGGCCTCCTTGATCCATTGAGGGAATGTTGTCAATATTTGGACACCAGCAATTATCATTATCGCAACGATGGATACAAGCAAAGGCAGAACAATCCAGAAAAACAAATTCCAGAAGAGTGGCGATTTCAACAGTTTAATGTCATCCGAAACTGACACGTTTTCCCTATCGGCTGAATGATGAATATTGGATCCAAGATTAATTTGTGTAGATGTTATCTCGGAGCGATCTGTATCCAGCCAAGACATTTTTTGGGTCGATGTGATGCTTATCATAGAATTTTCTCTGACAACAGTGGGTTTTTGTTCCCATTCGATTGATCGAAAACTTAGATTGTGCTTCTCCTCGTGAATGTCGCTATCGTCAAATTTTGAAAAATCTGCCGTATCCAACTGTGAGATAGACGATTTAGCCGAACTGGACATTCGACGGGTCACGGAACGATGCCTAATCGATTCCTCTTTCAGCTTGTGTTTAAGTGTCGGACTTAACGTGTAGAACTGTAAAAATTCGTCCTTCCAGGTCACAATGTTTTTAGTTTCTGTGTGTCTCGGGACAGATACACGAGAGGCATCTTCCCCACTGAAGCCCGAGATCATATTCCTAAATTCTGATACCAGCTCCTGGACCTCGGTCTTCGGAATGAATGAAAAGAAATCATACGATTTGTCCTCGTCGTCTTCAAGAGACAGTCTGAAACTGTCAGACACACGTGTGTCGCTGTGATTTACTATTTCCCACGACTTGCTTTCGATCCATTTGAGGGGCTGCGTCAAAAAATGGGCAACAATGGCTACCACGGACAGCATGCACCCCAAGCCGACCGCACCGAGCGCTACCGAAACGATGATGAATTCGGTAACGTCTCTATCTATTAATTCGGCAATCTCGTCTATTGTCTCGTCTTGGACATCGGCGTTGATCGATCCAAAAATAAGAAAGTCCGGTTTATAATTTGGATCGTACTCATCCGGAGGGATGGGTGAGGGAAATACGGTGTAGTATTTCCCGTTGCTCTTGACACTGAAATCGTAGGTGCTAATAGCGGTCTCAATGTCCCAGATTTCTTCTTCCCAAAAGGCCAGATCGTCCGTAAGTTCGCGGTAGGTCTCCTCATCGATGAAACTTGTCTCCCATAACTTAGGCGTTAAAGTACTTTCCGTTTCATTCGCAGAGCCCAGAATTCCAACCACCACGGTGCCATCGGGTTTTGTCAAGACCATATCAGATGGAACACCCTCGTTTACCTCCTCCAGCAATTCTTCTGCCTGGATCAAACTCAGATCGAGGGCGATACAACCGATGAATTCTCTTGTCAAGCGATCAAAAACAGCCTTTCCAATCGTTAGCCTCCAAGAGTCTCTAGTGGCATCTGAATAGGGACCGTAGATTCGGGTTTCTCCGGGATGTAGGGCCTGATCGGAACACCATGCCCGTTCCAGTCCGTTGTATTCCCGGGCCGAGGCGCGTGTTCCTTCTGGAGTACATCGGTTAATCTCAGCTTTGGATCCATACGGCCTCCCAGTCAGGGGATTCGTAGCCCGCATCCATTCGCAACCGGCCGATTCGTATGCGGAACGGAAGGAGAACGGCTGCGCTGGATAAATAACGCTAGCTCCGGCTCCAGAATTGGAAAAGATGACGGCAACGGTCAGTGCCGCTGCCTCGGCCTCGAATATTGCCTTGAGAAAGACTCCAAGATCGGCGGCCTTTTGTTCCAGAGGTGCCAGCGTAGAGGTAGGATTTATCTTTCCGCCCAGGCTGGCGTCGTTGAACTCGTCGCTGCAAAAAGGATAGTATCCGATCTGGTCGGGGTCGTTTTGGTTGGGATCGCAATTGCCCTGGTACGTAAACATAGCGCTCTCGGTATTCCAGTCTTTCGCAAAGTTTTCGAAGAAAAGTTCTCCATAGTCGGCTCGTTCTTGGATGTGTTCTCGAAGGCCGTCGAAGTCCCCCCATTCCAGGTTTGTCTGGACCATCCAATCCCGCGGTAGGAGCTCGGCATGCAGGGGGTAGATGTTGAACCCAGTATCGCGATCCGGGAACGGAATATGTGTGTCATTTTCCCAGCCATCGTAAGGATACCCAACTATTCGGTCGCGCACGATTTCCGCCAGCAGCGAAGCAGAGCCCCTCAAGCTATTCATTTTTTTGTCCAGGATATCCCCCGTCAGAATGCCCGATTCCTGGAGGATGGCATCGAGCTGCGTTTGAAAGAGCTCGGTCGATTCTCTTTTGACCCCCGAACCGGCCCATAGTGCAGCAGTCGTTGCCATCAGGATTACAAGAAAGATGGTGAAAAAGGCGGTCATTCCATACCCCGCAATCACTTGCCGTCTCAGCGAATAGTTCGACCTCAGACAGCACCACTGAAGGATCCTCGCCAGCCATGACGGCTTCTGCTTGGAGTGGTGGTTGCAGCAACCTCCATTCCGAACTTGGAACGTCTTCGACGGCATTAGATGTGTATTATAGACCTCATACAAAATGTGTCTGTCACGGCAAGCAACGGTATAATCAAGTGAGTGCGCATCAACTCCTATATCATAATACGGACTGTTTAACACAGTCTACGTGTGAAATGGAATCTTGCGCTCGTCCGGTCTAAGCCTGGAGGGGATAGTTATTCTATCGAGGACCATTGTGTTCGTGGACGTTCTACCGTACAGTGATGGCACGTTCGGAAGCTCTATTAGGTAAGGTATACCCAGGAGGTATGTACAATAGATATTAAGCTCACATAAATTCATATTCTCCAAAAAAACATGATTCAACGCAATTATTACTGGATTGCGTAAGTTTTTAATACTTAAAAACTCTTCGTTCTGCGTTGAAAGTGGTACATAGTGCGGTACCGGATCGGGTACGGTACATTCGTGATCGTTAGTTTTAGTACAGTTACGAGTGTGAGGCTAAATCCCGAGTAGCTAGTGAATAACCTCACTCCTCTATTGTAAACCACCTGCCGTTTATGTTGCACTGCACTGCACTACACTACAATGCGTCAAAATCCCCTCGTCGGTACTGTTCCCTGGTCAATAAGTATCTTTCGTCGGCCCATGGCTTCTGACTGCCCGTCCTGCATTATCGAGAGATAGACACTGTATGGCACCGTGCATTCCAATCATTGCACTGGAGCCATCACGAAAATTTCGCCATGCCAAATCAATTTTTCATAACAAGCCCGGAGATCGCAACCGTTGGTCAGAGTGGTCAAGCTTACTTGCAGAGGTACGACCTATGATACCATTATAATCAACCGCTGTCGTCGTCGTCGATATGTTCGATTTTCAGTCTCGGCCTCTTCGGCAATCGCTGCGCTGCACTTTCCAGTGTCTGTATCGGGCTACGACTCACTGTATTCCTCCTTTCTATTATGTTCATTGCAACGATCAGAACTGTGGTAATTGTTCTGGCCGTCGCCTGCATCGGGATCAATATTTTCAATTTGCGCGCGGACTGTAGATTGGTGCTCTTCACTTGGACTGTTGATCTGAATGCTTATGAGCTGGAACGAACCGCCAATGTGACGAACACGGTGTCTGATGTTCTTGGCGTCGTTGGAATTCAGTTGGATAACTCTAATCGGAACTTCGATATATTAGATTATTACGTTGAGGGGGACGATGGACTTTACTTTGGACTCAATGGCTTTGCCTTTGTCAACAGCAAAAGTTCAGAATATTGGAACAAGAAATATAAGTGTGTTCCGTTCGACTCGCTACCCGAGACAAAAATTACGATGACGGAGGAAGACGTCAAGTTCTTCGACTCGATAAAAACTGTTGCCATCCTGTCTTCTTATTTTGGTTTTGCAGGAGTGCTCTGCGCATTTGTGGAGTTTCTCTTTTGTGTCTTTTATCCGAGCGTCATCGCAGGCTCCGTTTTCTTGGCGCTAGCCGCGTTTATGAACTGTGTGTATTTGTTGTTATATTATCTTGGAAGCGTAGAATGGTCAGTACCACTAAAGGAAAAATGCTCAAAACAATTAGATATTGACCTTTGATTGTTGTTTTTGCGTCGAATACATTGTTTGCTCATCCTTTCTTCCTTTTTTGATATCTTTCTTTCCGTTCTAATAAAACGATTTTGCAATACGAAAGTTTCACTGCAGGGATGTGTAAACCGGACCTGAATTTTTTTTCCTATTTATTTACTACGGGAGGGTTTTTCTTTGCGAGCTGTCTATTGGTCTTCGGATTTAGAACCTACCCCTGGTTCTTGCGAAAGAATCGAGATCCCGCAAATTGTAAGGTTGTTGAGGCAGACATTGTCGATGAAGAGGGGTACGATCGGTCGGAGCATCAAGAAGAGCAAGGTGGTGGCGTCCCAATCGAGGCCTACCGGGAACTGGAAGAGGAGCTCGCTGAAACAAAGCGGAGAATGCTCCGAGCCGAACGAGAACTCCAGGATTATCTTGCCCAGAAGGCCGGGAAAACATCGCCTCACACCGGCAGAGGCCACACTGAAAGTAATGCTTCGAACGACAAACGCATTGCATTCAGACACTACGGCTCGCAACCCGCGGAATAAGAATCACAAGAGAAAATCGATGGATGAACCAATGGGAAGCCACCAGGTTTCGACGAAAGAAAAGGATGAACGAATCGAACCATGAGAAAACGTTGTCACGACGGATTCAGAGACGCAACAATATGTGGAAAATAGCCGTGTTCCAAACAGCACCAAGAGCCGCAAAATCCTCAGAGCGCTTGCGAATTGGTCGCAAAAAGATGTTCATTGCGCTTTGCAACACCAGATACCGCCCCCTGTCTGGTTGATCTAGTTCGGCCTTGATTGCTGAAAAGCATCGCATGCGCCCTCAAATTTGATTGGTTGCAAAAAAGATACTTTTTTTAAACAACACTGTTTCACTCTATCATAGTACTTCTTTTTTTAATTGCAAATTAATTTCGTCCTTCTTAATGAATTGCACAAACTAGAACGTAATATGATGCTACGATTATATACCAGGACACGTGCAATTAATTCGACGATAGCAATGAGGCCCCAATAATGTATGCACCGCCAATCAATTCATGAGCAGAAGGCAGTTCGGTCAGGAGTATCATTGCCAGGAGCGCCGAAAAGACCGGCTCGAGCGACAGGAGAACGTTCGACTCGGCCGCCGGAACGATAGACTGAGCGGTTTGCTGCAAAACGTCGCACAGGGCCCCAGAGGAGGCGGCCGTGTAGAACAATACAACCATGGATATTGGATCCCTCCAACCCTCCCATAAGCAAAAGCTACCGCCGCTGTCGCCGCTGCTGCTGCATTCGTTGGCGTAAAAGTACGACGCGACCGTCCACAGCGTGTACAAAATGGCCATAAAGATGTTTTTAATCAGCATGGTTTGCGTCTCGTCGTAGCGACCCCCCCAATCACTCAGCCGGTAGATATAGTACGACCAACAAAACGCCGACCCTAAACAGCACCAGTCACCAAAGGAAAAAACATGGAGTGCATTATTACCGACGCTAGGGTGCGTGCTTTCGTTGCTGCCGCTATTGCTGCCACCACTCTTGTCCGAAGATAAAATGTAGAGACCCAGCAGCGCCACAAAACAGGAAAACCAGACCTTTTTCTCCACCAAAATCTGCTTTCCCCGTACGCGTCCAATGCAATACGTCAAAATGGGCGTAATGATCACACTGAGCTGGGTGAAAAAGGCAGACCGAGCGCTTGCCGTTGTGACCAGGCCAATGTTGAGGAGGCCCTGTGTACCGAAATTAAAGACGGCCAGCTCAAAGGCAAACCAATAGAAGGAGGCCTTGGAGTAGATTTCCGTTGAGGGGCTGCCGTTGGTCACCGGCGGCGATTGCAAGGCCGCAATGGGCCAGAGGCAAAGGACCGACATCCATCCCCGTGTGGCCGACAAAATGCTCGGAGCCGGCGGTCCAGGGCGTGCGTAGACAGCTCGCAGGCTCACAGACAAAGAGCCGTAAAGAAATGCTACCAATAGCAACAAAAGCCGTCCCTTTTGTTTTGCCGCAGATATCATGCCCCGCGACGGTGCTTCTCGAAGTTCGTTATCTGTCGTCGATGGTGAAGCTAGAAGAAGAGGCGAAGTTTCGCTATCCTGGTGAACATGGTGGTGATTCGTGCAACTGGTACTGCTGTTGTTTTGCTCGCTACCCATTTTCTTCTGAAAGTTCGTAGCGCTTCTATCTTAATGAATCGACTTGACGAATTAGAAACTGGTTTGTAATCAAATCAAATGAAAGAAAGTTAAATCAAAAGGGATGCCGATGGCGTCCTGATGCGAAATCAATGTTCTGCAGAACGAAACCACAACAGGAATCAATAAATTCCAAAAAGAGTCCAGTGACTGGTACTGGAACGAGCCTCTTATCGTACGGTAACTGGGCTATTTCTATGTATGATGCCGTACGTAGAACATGGTTGAAGAATGTGTTCTCTGTACGTAACAGTACGTACCATGTACCATGTACCATGCGGGTGCCTACTCGTGAATGTACCGTATGTTAGCCTCAGAGATGGGGGATATGTCATTTCCCCCACATCGTAATTTCAACATCGTAAATTCGTAAATATTTTGGTTCCCGAATATTTTAAGGGGGAGCAGGATAGCGCAAACCCTAATTGGTGGCAACGTTTTTCACTTGTTCTTTTCGTTCGGGAGAAACAACAACGTCGTAAAACAGCTCTACCTGTGCCGATCGTGTTCCATCTTGAGCGCCTCCAGCTGAATCTTGTAGAGCAGAACTCGGTCCGAAAAGTCGCGTTGGTTTCTGCCTTCAACCTGGAGCTGCTGGAGGACAGCACGGCATCGAGCCATTTGCTGGGACGCCTTTGCTACTGCTCGCGGGGCATCCGGGTTGTCGTAGCGTTCATCGGATGCGATCGTGGCCAGGTTGGTCTGGAGCTGGCTCGCTAAGACCTGAAACTCCTCTTCTAAAAATTCAAAGTACGTCTTCTTACCCATTGTTATGTTGTGCTTAATCGTTAATGATGGATATCGTTCTCTTACCGTAGTTGTTGCGCTGTGGTTCGTATTTTGATGCTGCCATAGGAACAAACGAGGCCTTATTTATACTCTTGTGCCATTCCTACTCATGCGGTTGCGTACGAGGAAGCATAGCAGATTTCGAATTTTAAAGATTTTTGTTTCAAAATCGATCTCTCTAACGGAAGGGAGAGAGATCTTTCTATTTCCATTGAGCATTAGAGATAGGGCTTACTTCATTACTGTAGCTTGTAGGAGTAGAAGTACGGGTAAAGGTTATTAGTAAGTACCAGTAGCGGTCTGTAGATTGTAGATCGTACAGTTCGGTGCGGTACATCCATACCACGAACCTTGAGAATCATCTCACTCAAACCCTCTCAAAACCATAGTACCGGTTCAGTCACCAATTATATCATCAACAGCAACATATAATCATCACCATTTCGTGAAATATTGCAATTGGGTTTCTCCCCGATGCATTTGAAAAAATCGATGCGATATTATATAAAGGGAAGGGCTACTTATTGGAGGTTCGGTTGTGACAGCTCTTTAGAATGACTGCAAAATTGTTTCGCTTCGCACCGGGCTTGGGCGGTTGCAATCGCTTCATTTCATGATTTCCATAGTCAAACATCTTTTTGTCAACGTCGTAACAATGTGCGTTCTGATCCCTCTTCTGTTTCTTCCCGTTGGATTTTTGTTGTTCGCCGTACTGATTGGCCGCGTCTTGTTCGTCGTCTAGTTTTTGCTGCCGCGACGCCTTGGTAGTTCGTCGAAAAGCTAGAAGAATCAGTTTCGAAGACCGTTTTTTCTCGACCAATTCCAACTGAAACAGTGGGTTTGTGGTCACTTCGATGAAGCGTTCGAGGTCGCAATACCTGGAATTGTCCAGTGAGGCCGATGGCAAGACTACGAATAGCATCCCGCCCCCCTTTCTAGTTCTATTGCTGCTGGAGCCATGGTTGTCGCCCGAAGAAGATTTTAAAAGCCTTGAATCGGAAGCCAGGGCAAGCATATCCCCCCGCTTTCTCGGGTCGCCTTGAAAATTCAAGACGAGCGACATGACAATAGCATCGAAGGGTTGAGGGGGCGAAGGCGACACGGAAGATGCATCTCGATGGACTTTTGCATTATTTTGCTTTTTCGTTTTGCCTTCTTCTTTTTTTGCTACAGCTAGATCCTTTCCGGCACAATATTCATGTGCGTAGTCAAAGAAGTCGACTTGTAATACGGTATCGTGCTGTCCACCGTGCAAATCGATGGGCACGGCATCGAGCCAATCGTCGTATCCTTTCCCAAAGTACTGGTTGTCGATGGCACCCACGTCCAGAATGCGCAGCCGGCGGGGGTTTGATTCTGATTGTTTGTCCGATTGGCTTTTAGCGGTCATCGTTTTTGCTCCAGCGTGTCGTTCTTCTTCTTCTTCCTTCTCGAGTTCCTTCTTCAGAAGAGGGACAACCCAATCGGCGCAAACAAACTTGGAAGACTTGGCTCCGTATATGCTGGCCTTTTGGTAGCGATCAAGACCACCCATGGCATCCTGTTGTTTCTTGAGATCGAGAATTATTTTTTGACGTTCTTCCGGCGTAAGACTCTCGTCGTTTTCGGCCTGTTCCAGCCGTTTGTTTAGGGTGTGGTATTCGGAGATCACTGCAAGAGATTCGGCAGTGCTGGAAAAGACGTTTTTGTTGTTGTTGCCATTGCCGTTGTTCTCTGAGGCGCGGTCTTTTCGTTTCCGTTTGCGACTAGCAGAAGACAACCTGGAGGTACCGGAAGCCTCTTCGCGATCGGCAGCAGCCCGCTTCTTTGCGAGAGAGGCGGCCGTTGTTCCCTTGACCAAGGGCATAGGCGCTCTGGTATTCTTCTTCTTCTTCTTGAAACTTTTGGAACTAGTTGGTTGCGCCATGACTGTGTCGCTGCTACGTCTTGAGAATTTTGCGAGGTGTCGTTCGAAACAGGGTGAAAGGGTTTGGTGGTGAGATGTATTACAGTACCAGCACGGTGTTCGTTTGTTTGTTACAGATGATGAGTTTTTTGTCAGGTCTCAATTGTAGCGGTATTTCGGTATTTCGATGGTCTGCCATCAGTCATGAATTGTTTTTCGAGTCGTGTGCAAACAACAAGTACTACGACAAGTACGAGGTACAGTACCGTACTATGAGTACTACTCGTACGACCCGTACGTACGTAGCGGCTCATCTTTTTACTTTTTACTGTACCTAAAGTTTTGCTCAAAACTATCTGCCGTACCGTACGGTAGGATGAACCGTTTCGTTGTACAGTAATTCCGATGATAAAAATGAAACAACAGTGGTGTGCAATACCTTCCGTGACATTCAAGGCACGAATTAGATTTGTACTAGCTCTGACTCCAACGTGGCTAGCACTAATAAAATCAAGTCTCTGCCTGAAGAAACATTGCTACAGCAACTGAGTTCAGGTATATCCAACCTTTGTTCCGAAAGATGTACATAATAATACTTGTATTATAAAATTAATGATGGCAGGTGTGTTGTTCATTGTTCCGTAAACTAATGTTATAGAACAACAGACAACAAGTTGATTCGTGGAAATTTGCTGGTGATAAAATTCTCCAAACTTAATTTTCCTTATTCTGAGTTGGTTTGGGTCAGTTCAGTCATGACATGGCTGCATTCGCGCTCAAGTTTTAGGTGTGTACGCGCACCAACATCAAGGGCCGTCTGGACCACGGTCTTCGCACCAAGTTCCTTCGCTCTACTTCGGGCTTTGTTCGACGCTCGACACAGAGATTTGAGGCATTTCGCTGAGAGACAAGCGTTGTGGGGCTTCAAGTTGGCTTTACCGAGTTCAGAGATGAGAGTTTTCATTATCTCCTTGTCCTCCGAACCACCAGAGCACTCAAGGGACTCGTCCAAGAATCGTTCCGAAATGCTCTCTGAGGTGTCGAGACGACGCCTGTTAGTTGGTACTTCTTCTTCGGGAGTAGATGATAAAGATGAATCACCATCCAACAGACTATCTTGCTTCGAAATGACGTCAAGGGCATTGGCAAGTACCGCAAGAGCCAAATTGTGTAGGACCGTAATGTGCTCGTCTTCAGAACATGCTTCGGCTTCGTGGTCATAGTCGCATTCCTCGCCTATACGTCGAAATTGAACAAGCGACAATATGCTTTCTCTTATCTCTTGGAAGGGTGTTTCGTCTACAATCAAATCTTCTTCGGGCTCTAAAGAGTTGCAATCCATGCCTTTCGCAGTTCCAAGCAGAACAACATGACTTGCTATCAGAGCGGTTCTGTTGCCCGTCTTTCTGGGATCAGTCAGTAGACAAAGACTCTCAAGACCCAATTGTCTGGCGTCCATACGGTCCTTCATCAAAAGACCGTGAGCAATTTCTACAGCAACGACAGCATTATCGGTTTCTGTTTCGGCATCTCTCTCTGTTTCAAGGTTTAATAGCCGATCGATTTTCTTCGTGTAAACAATATCAATGTCATCTCCGTTCTTCTGGATGAGCTCCTTCATATTCAACTCCCCAACTGCTGCATCCAGGATACACCTTGAATATTTGTGGAAATGGATGGAATCTCCTTTCCGCCTTTGAATTTCGATGACAATCCCCTCTTGGTTCCCTGATGTTTTCCATAAGGATAAATACATCTCGACATTTTCAGCAGTGTATAAATCTGCTGTGGCTGTTTCGTTACAGTAGACGGCATGGATGGAAAGAAGTCGATTCGCCTCCGATATACGGCTTACCACGACTCCCACTTCATCTTCGACAAAGCGACTGGATCGCTCGAGTGGGTAAAAGGTTGGAACAGGTCGCAATTGGGTGGGATACCAAAGCCGTTGGTCGGGATTGAAGCTAACGTCCTTCGGCTTTTCTGTTGACACTTCGGGTTGAAAGTATGATTTCTTGTCAATGATGTCGGAGGGAGCAGATTTTCGTACTCCAGCTAAGCTGGTTGGTCGTTGAATAGCTACGGAGCTGGAGAAAGAGAGAACAAGGATGAAGATGAGATTTGAAACTGCTCTCCGCACAACAGACAGATATTTTTCACGTATTGTTCCAGTAAGTGCACAGATCCATAATCGCAGAACCTACTGGAACGTCGTCGGATTCTGACACGCGCGTGTGCGACATCAATTATCCTTAAGTGAAACTATCATATCACGCGTGCCCTGAACCCACATACAAAAGCTGAGTCGTGTGCGAAAAAAATAGCCAAAACGATGCTCTGAAAGAACTCAGTATCCCCCTCTTATTTCCTCGTACCGACTGGACCGGTTGGTGAGCGTCCAACGTTTACGTCGAATACCAGGTTCTACCTCACACGCACAGTGTACGTTGCCAAAAGAGGCAGTTAAAAAATAATACGAGCGGGTGGATTTCCCTTCGTACCGAATGGTGGTACGGATACGTCAAGGTTCATCCAACACCTCCGTGAACCTGCTCCAGAGGGGGAAGTACACCATCGACTGTTCATGTCACGATAGTATAGAGTTCATACGCTCTCCACTAACCCTCTTCCGGATTTTGCTGTCGGATACAGCTGAAAGGAAACTCACCGGAATTCTGGACCAGATGGAATGACTTCAGGGCGGGCTGCCGGTTTCTTGTCTCCTGTTCCTACATTGTTGTTTTGGGTATTCATCTTAGTTTTGTAATTGTTGTGTTGTTTATCATGTATTCTATGGGTGGAGTCTATTATTTGGTGTCGTGATGTTGGTCTATTAGAGATACAGTACTTGTGGAAAGTTTTCTGAAACGGGAAGAAATTATGATCAGACTCTCTTGAGACGAGATGATAGTGACTACAAAGGGGAAAAATTCAGGAGGTTGGAAAACACCTCTTGAAGCTTTTTCGTAGAAGCAACGTTGGAACTTGTACCGCAGCGATCATTCGGAGCGCCAAAAAAATACTGCCTAGACTAGCCACGAGCAAAGTAATCATGAGCCCCAGCGAACTGAACCATGTTTATGTAGCCTCTCAAAAAGACTGTATCGCGGCGGGACTCCGAGATCTCAAACTTTTGAAATGGAGTTTCGAATTTCGAACGTACGAATGAACGTACGAGTAAAGTACTCCTACCGTCCTTTACGACTGACGCCCTTCACGACTGACAACTCCTTCAAATAATTTTTTTTCCAACCGTACGTACCTTTGTGTACCATTTAGCGTACGGAAACTGTTATGAGTTTGTACTCGTAGAAGTACGGTGCTTGGTACTCGTACTTTACTTGTACGGCCAGAAGAGTAGCACATTGCACCAAATGTTGTACGAACCAGCTGATTAAGATGATGACATGGATAGGTGATGATAATTCTTCGGTTTCGTTCCTAAAAGCGCGAAGCATAGCTAACGAACGAATGAATCAATTGTTTGCTACAATTCTGAAGTAAATTTAGTCAGAGAATGATACCAAATTCAAGTGGGATTCAATCCAATAACTTCGAATGGATTTCTTTCTCTGGAACACTGCGCCATCGATAGATAACCTTGCTTCCGTAATGAAGTGGTGTGAAAGGAATTTGGTATTTTGGGGCGCAATCGATACATGATGCAGTACGATCGCTCCAATTCCGACGACTTCACCCACCAACCGTCGTTCAGACATTCAAAATCTATAGTCAATATTAATCTGTGTTTATTACTGCATTGTTATTCGTCATCGTCTCCCCAATCCATCATAGCTGCTCGCTTTCGTTTTCTCGCCATCTTCTTCTTTTGTTTGCTAATCGCCTTCGAAGTTAGTTTGATAGTTAATATATCTCGATCATTTTCGCTAAGCATTGCAGAAACCGAAGAAGGCTCTGGCACAGAAGCCGCGTCGACCGGACTTGTTATCGCTGCAGCTGGCGCTTGCTTTGCAGTTGCTACCATCGGTGTCGAATGCATTATGCCGAGTCTAGACTGTTCGTCAGAAATCCATTCTCGTGCCCGTGCCGATTGTAACATGCGATTATAGACACTCTGGCCGATAACCTGAGTCGACTTCTGCATCGTTACCAGCTCGTTCCGTTGTCGTTCAAAAGTGGCCTTGTGCTCTTTCATGACTTCTGCAAGTGATTGATCGTGCTGGCCATCATATTCTTCTTCAAAAAACGGAACCTCAAAGTCCGTGTCGGACTGGCGTCGATTGATAGAGAGCCGAATACTTGAACGCACCCGAAGACTTCCTTCCACCTTGACTGGATCCCGGCTTGCCTCTCCAGCTGACTCGGACTTCCACTGGGCACGAATGCGTTCTCGTTCCCTTCGCTCTTCTGCCTCGATTTCCCGTTCAGCATTATTATGGTCGATGCGCTCGCGTTCAACGCGGTCGCTCACAGTAACCATGAGCTTGTTAATAGCAATTTCTAGCTTTTTTGACATTACCCTGGCACCCTCGAAAGCCTTCCCCGAGACTGTTTCGGTTTCGTTTTTGTACTTCGCGTTGTACTTCAGGGCATTCGTAAATATCAGGCGCAAATCTTCGATAATGCCTCTGAACGTATCATAATTTCGCTTCTTTAGAGTTTTCTGTACCTTTTCCCAGTACATTGGTCTACAATGCCAATCACGGAAGAAGAGGGTCAATTGATTTTATGAGTTCAATTTCGATCTGGGAATCGTGAAGCAAGCTCCAAACAAAAAGCGTTGAAAAAGGAGTAGAAGTCTTACCTAGAAATGAATGCCGAGTAATCCGGTGGGAAGTTATCCCCATGCACAAAGAACGTCATATATTTGTTATCTGATTGATGCCGCAAAGCTTTCAATAACTTTTCACATTCTGCCTCCATCCACGTGAATCTATCGCCCTCAAGACTCTTTTCTAGTGGCTCGTTCAGGACTATTTTCTCCATTTCGCTTCGAGACATTTTCTGATTTCCCTTGGTAAGTTTCCAGGATTTTAACGGCAAACCATCGTCTTCCGGTTCGTCGATGTATTCATCGTCCTCGAAATGTTCGGTCAAAATCTCTAATGAAAGCCATCTGGTATACTTGAGTAAATGGATCGATGCATCATAGTAGGCACAAGACAGAGGATCTCCTACGTCTCGTGCATCTTTATTAAAGCAGATGGCATTGGCAAAGACAAGAGCGACATCGTTAACAAAGTCTTCAGGCGCTGTGTAACGATTGCCAGCTAATAATGTACATTCTGCTGTGGTCAAATCCATTGGTTTCTTGATTTTCATGCCATATGCTTCCCGAAGTCCCTGTGGTAAAATATGTGAAAATCCATTATTTGCGAGAAATTAGCTTGGGCGCACTAAAAACTTCACAACAATCAAAAGATCGATGAACAGGACAAAGGGAACAACCGAAAGCATAGAAGAGCAAAACTATAAACTCACAGGGAATAATACGGGGACAGGAACGTTGAAGACGAACTTGGGTCGGGCCGCCGAGATCCATGGATGCCGCTTCAACTCCTTGAAAAAACGAGCACAACTCGCCTCCCAACTTTGCAAAGTCTTCACGTCTCGACGTAGGGGAAATCGCTCCTTAACTTGAGCAATAGCAATGTGTAGCGGCACCGGCTGGTTCGATTTTGCCTTGTTCGTCGAAAGCTTGATGCTGTTATTTGACTTCGACTTGGCGGCCGCCTTTTGTGCTTCAGAAAGAGTAGCGGCGCTGAGAGAAATTCGGGGCGCGGCCTTGCCGCTACCGGATGTGGAGAGTTTTATCTTTTTGCTGGGACCCTGACCTATTCCAACGGTAGGCGGGTCTTTGCGAATGCTTGATGATCCGCTACTTCCTGACATTCCAAGAACAGGCGTCGGCTTGGCAGACGAAGGGTCGTCCAGCACCTTCATACGAGTGCTGAAAATACGTCGAAAGGATTTAAGGCCAAATCTTCCAAGGGCCACCAGGTGGTCCATTTTTCGGGCACTGTTGTAGGTTATGCAATTCTGAAACATAAGAACCATGTCGTATTCGAAATCTTCAGGGGTGGTATATTGTACGTTTCTGATTTTGCGATCAACAGTTTGCAGGTCCATGGGTGACTGGACATATTGCATGTAGTCAGGAATGACAGCTACCGAAACGGGTTTTTCAAAGTTTGCCATCGCCGGTTCGGTAATTTTCGTGGCCTTATCTGTATATTTTTGTTCTCTCAAGTCTGCCAAGATCTTGAGCAACAACGACATGGGTGGCTTGGGAAGCAGTGTGGCCGTCGAAACACCCAACTTGGCCTTATTGGCAGCAGCGAGGCCCGCGGACGATTTCACGTAACGATTGAGTGCATCCAATTGCTGTTGTAGAACTTGATTGAGTCGTTGGGCTTGGTCGCAAAAACTTTTTGATTCCGTCTTTTCTCCGTAATACGCCATACAGTTTGAAATGACTAATTTACAGTCGCTCTCAAACTGATCCAGTGTCGTGTACTGTCCCTCCATCAGTTGAGATGTGACCGTCCCGAAATCCATGGGGTTGGGTGCTTTGTGAAGGTAATCGACTGGAAGAGTGCCGCCGAAAAAAAAGGATACAGGATGCATGAAGTAATATGCCGTAGGGTTCCCATCTTGCGGATTGGTCAGATTGTACAACGTATCGATGACATTCACACACAGCTTCCAACAAAATAATAGAGGTGGGTATAATGGAGTTGCGCTAGCTGCAGTTGCATTCTGTGCGTACTCGTGTTTCGCCAAGAAAAAAGTACAGAGCTGGTCAGCAGCATCCAGCGTCTCTACGGCAATCGGCCGGAGACTATCCTTCCCATTGGTGGTGTTGTACCGGAGGCAATTTCCAAAAATCCTCCGCAAATCCCAAACAAATGCTGCCACCGTAGTATAACCTTTGCTACTGCTGGTATTCGATGTGCCACCAGGACCAAAGGTGGTGTTGTCAAGCTTGGTCTGCATAGTCGACAAATCCATTGGATATTTGATTTTGGCCTTGTAGTCTTGTATGAGTTTCTTGTCCGAAACTGGTTTTTCGAACCAAACAATGTTCTTCGCCTTGCGTCGCTTGATGCCATTTAAGATTTTGTAACACTGGGCCTTCCGACTAGGTGTCATTGGGAGGCCCCCAGCAGTGGCCTTGTAGGCGGACGATGCTTTGAGAGTGAACTTGTTTTTCTCCTTTTTGTTCACGGACTTGGCTTTGGAACCCTTCGGTTTCCCCTTGGTCGTCGAAGTCTTAGGCTTATTACTGCTTGTTGTGGCTGCAGTCGCCCTGATGGTAGATTTGGGAGTGGTCGCTTTCTGTATCGATGCCTTTGCGCCAGTTGGTTTGCTGCCAGAAGTCTTCGTCGCTTTTGTAACTTTGTAACTACCGCTAGAAGTGCCGGTGGCMGCTTTGTTATTCGTTTCTGCCGTAGAAGGAACTGTCACACCCTTGGGTAAGGCCTTGCCCGTCGAAGGTTGAGTGACGCCCTTGGGCAATTCTTTTCCACGAGATCCTCCCGACCCCGCCGATGTCTTGAGCGATATTTTTGGAGACGCATTGCTTTTTTTGGTGGTTGTGACCGAAGCAGGAACGACAGCTTTCTGAGTGTTTTTGCTGCTGCTTTCACTGGTTGTTTTTGATTTCCCCAGGCCAAGTTTCAGCGTCAATCGTGGCTTTTTGTTCAGCGGAGCTTTGACCGATGGTGATGATGACGAACCTGCTGTCGCAGATGTGGGAGATGTCTTTCCCCGAGATGCCACGCCCACTGCTCCAGTCGGAGGAGTTTTGCCCCTCGAGATCGTAGCCCCCGTTGCCCGAGCGGCGGGCTGCTTGATTTTGATCTTTGGCTTATCACCACCAGATGCTCCAAGTTTTAGCTTGATTTTGGGAAGCGATGTCGCTGTTCCTCCAGAAGAGACGACTTTCTTTTCAATCTTTTGTTGCTCCCTCTTGGCAATCTTAAGCATTTGCTGGGCGGGTTTTATGATCCATTTTGTCGTGTCCTTGTCGCTATGGTACCTTATGGCATTTTCGAAGATCAAATTACAATCCTCGTAGACTTGGTTTCTGCTAGAATAGAATCCGTTCTCAATATTTTGGGAGAGCGTAGACAAGTCCATAACGCGTCCGCAGACATCCAAATATCCAGGCGTATGGCTCAAGTCGAAAGGATTCAGAAACAAGGCGTTAAAATTTGAATATTTTCCAGATTTCAAGCTCTTGATGAGTCCCTTGCATAAGTCCATGTCCTGCTGCGTCATCTTCATTGTAAATAGCTCAGTTGTTGCGTATTACTGTATCCCGTTCCGAGTCTCACGATCAGATTGACGATCACACTGAGGATCGGGTCTACGCCAGGCCAGGGCAGGACAGTCCCTTTAATTTGCGTTGTGAAATGAAGCACAACAAAGTCTTAATTATTCGCTTACTTTCCAAGAAAAAATCGGGAGTATTAAAGGAAACCTACCGTTTGTTTTTTTCATTAGGTCTTTCGCGGTTTGCTGCAAGTGGAAGTCAAAATGTAATCGTCGAGTAGCTCGCTTTTCGCGTGTAATCACGGGCGCTGGATTACGAAATGATTACATGTAATCATGCGCTAACAAACACTAGTTAATTTTTTACTTAAATCTTGCACCTTGATGGATTACAAACCTCCAAAATTGATTACATGTAATCAAAAATTGTATTCAGCGCTCTCCAGAGCAACACCCTTGTTTTTTCCACTGTATCGCTAGTTGTTTGGCTGAATCGGATTACAACTCCGATAACAAAATTTTCACCATGGATTACTTTTTTTTACTTCGATCCAATTTTTTTGTTTCCAACTCAGCTTAGTTTGCTGTATCACTCAACTTTGCACTCTTCCAATATTTCGCGATTAACAGTACGTTCTCTCTAAAGAAGATGAATCTGTTCATCGGAGTGGACCCTATCATGTAGAATAGTACTGGATATCTAGGTGATCAGAAGGGCGACATGGAGTGAGGACTTTATCGAAAAAAAATAGAGAACTCCTCAAAAAAGTATAATGGTTGGGACTGCTCTTCCAATATTTTGCGTTCTCTCTAAAGAAGATGAATGTGTTCATCGGAGTGAACCCTTTGATGTAGCAAAGTACCTGGCTGCTACGTGATTCCAAGGGCAACAAGGAGTGAAGTCGTCGAAAAAAACTAAGAGAACTCCTCGCTCACAAAAAGAATCATGGTTAGGACCAGAAGCGACAACAAGGATCATCCAAAGCGCCTGGAAGAAGACGTGTCAACCATGGTGCATGGCCTGAATACGGCCACATGTTTGATGCGTCCTCAACTCAGGACTTGGATGTTGTGAAGAAGGAACTGTTCGCTGCGAGGAACAGGAGAGGGGACGATATCTCCTTTTGTGTTGATTCAACACCAATCAATGTTGATGCCCCCCCTGGCTTGCAACAACCACCACCAATCTTTACAGCTGGAAACAGCAGAGCATTGAGATCAGGAAGAAGAGCAAGAAGAGTTATGATGATGAGTGAAGATACCTCCTCCTCCGCACCCACTTCTCCTGCAGTCGACCCAACAGCAGCATCAAAAGAAGCCCCCCCCCTCCACCATTGTCCGCAATCCATACGCAAAGAGGTACACAAGCAAGAAGGTTTGCCTCCCCCCACCACCACCAGCATGTGGTGGTTGTGCTGGTTGACAACGATTCCAACCCCCCCTCCCACCACCAGAAGCACCAGTAACCACAACTCTCAACAAAGATCCACCTTCATTGACAACAGCCAAAACAGATAACAACAACACATCTAACCCACCACCACCAGCTAGTAGTACTACTACTGCTATTAGTACAAGCAAGAACAACGCCACTACTAATAGTAGTAGTATTGTTGAGTATGCAAGGAAAATACAAGACAATGCGAATGCTTTCAACACTCTTGGAAGTGACGAGTATCAGGAGATGGAAGCAAAGACCAAGAGGTATGCAAGGACCATTAGAACTATTCACAAACATTTTGTGGATATTGTAGCTGCAGCCACTGATCCAGTGAAAAATGATCCAGGGGACAACGTTATGTATGAGATGTTTACAAAGAAAGTGTTAATGGAAGATGGGCTCACTGAGGACTATTTATTTTACAAGCATGTAACAGGAAAGACTAATGCTGTAAGCAAGCAAATAGTAGATCGAGCACTCAAAGTTTGGCAAAATACATGAAGAACACCAAAACAGGAGCTCCACTCGACACAAGCACTATGAGCGTTAGGATCCAACAGCTCTTTGTTGCTCTTCACGAGAGAGATGTAAGGTTCAAGGAAGGTGATTTCAAGACAAAGGGAGGATTTCTTGCTTTTATTAAGCACGATTATAATTCAAAACGAGAAGCTGATCCTTCCATTGGAAGAAAGAGGACAAAGGCTGATTTTGATGAGTTTGTTGATGAAAAGTTCCGTGAAGTGTTGACTGATGGTACTTACAAGCCTTACAAGAACATAGAAGATTTGGTAAAGCTAATGGCAATGGAGCTAGGAAGACAGTTTGGAATAAGGGGGGGGACAGAGCTCGTTGGACTCATGTGGTCACACGTGAGAATGGGAACCTTCAACAGTGGTAACATGAAAGGATTGAAGTATGTACTAATCATTGCTCCTGGAGGAGGGTTTGATAAGTTGCACCAGCTTTCACTGAATAATCCAACTGTAACTAAGCAGTTCCCCTCCGTTGTGGAAGACCCTGAAAATCAAAACTGTGTTGTAAAGCTTAGTATTAACTTCTACAGGAGTCGATATGATCCCAAGCAAGCAAGGTTCCTTTGTCATCCTAACTTGAAGAAAAAGAAGAACAACCCATACTACTTCAAGAGCTCATCTCCTGTGGGAGGTGGATCAGTCCGTGCTTTGGTGAAGGAGCTCATCTCCTGTGGGAGGTGGATCAGTCCGTGCTTTGGTGAAGGAGTTTGCTGAAGTTGCTAATTTTAGGGACTGGGAGAAATATACACCTCACAATAATCAACACTGATGCTGCACTATCCTTGCTTCCAACCTTGCTGTTCCGGAGAAGATGAAGATGAACTATCTCAGGCACAAGAGTAGCAAGTCTGCAGAGCCATATATTCATCAGATTTCAGTAATTCAACAAGCTGTACAATGTGTGTTTCACGGTGGGCTCCATGGTAACAAGAATGAACCTTAGACAGGAAACTTAAGGCTGGAGCAGAGGATATCAATGTCATGGTTGAAAAGAAGAAGGATATCAATGTTGTTTTGGAAGAAAAATCAAAAAGAAGCAGCTGCAATAGTGCTGACGGCAAGAAAGCAGCAGCAGTTCTTGCAAGTTCTTCTCCTGTTGCAGATATGGGAGCAATCGCAGCGGCGTCCTTGCCGGCAGGAGGAGGTCTTCAAAGTACTAGTAGTACTTGTAGCAAGGAAATAGTTACACTGACAAAGGGAATTTTAAAGAAACAACTTGTCATGGCAAAAAAGGTAGCTGACTGGAAGAAGCCCAAAAAACAATTTTGGATCTTGAAAAGAAGCTTTGCTTGGTTGAAAAAGACTTGCAAGATAAAAAGCTATCTGAAAAATCCAGGAGGCAAAGGATGAATATCATCAAAAGGAGCTTGCTTGGGAAAAGAGCAAAAGAGCACAGCTTGAAAACGAACTGAAGATGTTGCAGCGCTTAAAGGAGATTGAGGAGGCTTGACAAGGAGTACAGATGTCCTGTGTTATTATGTAAAGCAGAGTCTTTTCTTCTTGTCTATTTCACAACAAGAACAACAAAATTTTGTAAGAAATCAGTAACTGAAATTATTTAAACTTAGCAGTCGACGATAACAAGCTCCTTTTTGTTGTTGCTCTGTCAATGCAAGGAGTACTACTAGTAGCAGCGCTCATGAATAAGGTGGGTGCCGGTCGTGATTACATGCAAAAAGCGAGCAACTCAACGATTATGTAAATAATTGGCGAGCTACTCTTCAATACCAACAATGTTTTTACCATAAGTTGACAATGTTTTTACCTTAAATCTACCAGAAAAAAGCCAGAGAAATTTGACCTAAAGGAAAATAGTTTCCTGGGATCCCATATTCTTCATACAGCCGTTGCTTTCAAACACACATGTGCGCAATGCTACCATTGGTCAAAGTGGTTGAACGTGCGGTTGATCTAGTAGCCAAACATATGTGGAAATTCTCTTTTTCAGAATGTTTCCAATTTTGGTAACAGGTAAGAATACCGGATTGCTACTATAAATGCTACCAGATTCTGGTAACTGTTCTGGTAACAGGGATGATCATCATTGAAGATTTTACCATGCACCTTTGCTACTAGACCTGTTACTGGAATGGAAGCAGCAGGCGCTGCTTAACACACAAAATGAAGCATATGCGTTGCAGTCCCAGGAGCCTCCAAGAAACTATTCCTACCAGAATTTCTACCAGAATTGCTACCATCTTGCAACTCAAATTGCTACCATCTGGTAGCAAAATGGTAGCAAGATGGTAGCAATTCTAGTCAGATTTTGGTAACTGGTAAGAATACTGGATTGTTACCATAAATCCTACCAGATTCTGGTAACTGTTCTGGTAACGCCAGCAAGTTACCATTCATATTGCCTGGTAGTGTGCCTGGCGTGGTAAAATAGTCAATGATGATCATCCCAGCTGCCAATTTACCGTTCTTATTGCCAGACTATTGCCTGGTACTAGCGTGCCTGGCGTGGTAAAATAGTCAACAATGATTGTCCCAGACTCCCTTTTCCGTCAACAACTCCATTTCACAAAAAAATATTCTAGTATTTTTTTCCTTTTCAACTTCCATGATTACTGGAAATCTACTACCAATAGGATTTGTCCCACCTGAAAATTTTTCTTTCCTTATCCCCCCCACTAAGCATCCTTTGTATTTACAAAAATCTTGCTTCCATTTTAGTTGTAGGGTCAACAGGGAATGGGAATTGCATTTCTTTTTCCAACACCTCTTTGTCCTGCTCCTGTCCTGATAAAGTTCCCCCTTGCAAAAATCTTCTCTTTCTGTGTTCTCATTTCAAACATAAAAAAATTACCTGTAACATTCTGACAATCAATGTTTCTAATCTCCTTACTGTGGGCTTGTAACTGCTGCATTGTCCCTTCCTTCATTTGCCTTTTCCAACCAAATCTGCTTATGGTAGATAAGAGGTACTATGTACTACAGTGCAAAAGCTAAGTGAGTGCCAGCAAGGTGGAAAAGCACTGGTCTAAAAAATTATTTAGAAGCTAATCAATGAAAGCACTCTGGCTGTTTGTTTTTTTTGAAATAGGAATTGAATTCTTTGATTTGTTAGTTATGCTGGGTATTGTTGTTGGTGTTGGTTTTTGTAGAAGGAGGAGGAGAGGAGAAGTTTCTCCCAAGATTTTGCAGTTCTTGAATTGATGGTTTGAGTTTGCTCTTTGTTCAAGCCACCATTTCTTGTTCTTTAATCATCAAGAAGCTCCATTTATTATAGCATTGGCCAGCTAATGTATGACTGGGACTGTACATTTTGGGCCATCTAATTACTATGCAATGACTCATGGGATTAAAAATTGGCTTTTACAGCAGACACATGCTGAATGCGACCAATAGTTTTGGGAGCACATGCTCAACTGACAATTTTGGCTTCAAACAGATGCAAACCTTTAATCCCATGAGTCATTACATGGTGGTAATTAGTAGATGGCCGGTTATCCACCACACACAGTACAAACAACATGTAGGGCATTAAGAGAGGTTCAATTCACTTGAACAGCTATAACTATTTCCCCAGCAGACGCTTAAGTATGATAGGCACATGGTTAAAAAGAGAATGCAAAGAGCTTTTGAGTGGGGTGGGGAAGTATGGCGTCCAATGAATATTCATCAATATACGTCTATGTGTATCTTTAATTGCTAATGTATGGTTTAAACCATCTCTTTTTGCTTGGCCCACACTATACATATTGCATCATCTTTAAATCTGTGTTTTGCTAAACGTTCAAGAAATGTGTTGGGTTTTCCTCTCAAAAGATAGAAAACTTCTTTGACAATGGGGAGGAATTTCCTCCCACTGGTTTGAAATGATTAAAGTCACCTGCAAAGACAATCTGTAGATTGCCATACTTATTACATGATGGCTTGTCACATAGTAGTATTAAGTTCAAATACTAGTTTAATATTTCCAAGTGTTCTTTGATGCCAGCAAATGATAGTTCATTAACAATGAGCAGGCAACTTTTGGTTTTCCAGTACCACCATTCCCTGATAGAAAACAGATGAACTGCTCTTTATTGTTCATGGTTGCTGTAAGATCCTACATGGTGTAATACTCCTTGTTGCAGCAATTGCCAATCTTCCTTGGAGTCCCTCTATTTCTTCAATCAATCAGATGGATGCACAGATTTATTTAAGTGTTTTTTGACAGAAACAAAAGCAGCAACAATCTAGGTCAGTGCATTTTCCTGGTTCCTATCATTTTGAAAATTCATGTTGAGGTAGGATTTGATACAAAACACTTGTTGGTGGTAGTAGCATGTTTGTTGGCATATTTTGGGTGAGCTGTTGTCATGGTGATCTACTACATAGTACTAGGAACCAGTGATAGCTGCTGAGCCTAAGTTTTGGAGTACAATTTCACTTCAATCTGGTGGTACTTTTGCTGGTTTATTGTTCTTCGGCATTCTTCTTATGAACCTAGATGTGTGGCAATTGAGGTGGAAGTTTGCAGCTTATTACTACTAGTATTGTCTGACTGGTGTGTTTCTGGTGACCTACTGAATGAAAATACTTTGACTAACACTTTCATCATTACTAGTAGTTCAAAAGCAGCCCCCATACATCTCTCAAGTTTTTGTGTAGTGCATTGTTCAATGATTTGAGTTTTTTCAAGTATGTTTTGGAATGATTGTAAACTGATTCCTTGGCTGTCACCATCAATATGGTCATCTTTGAAGAGTTTTTTCTCACAACCATTAAGTTACTGCATTTCTTTACTTTGTTGCTGTTGACTTCAGCACCAGTATGCTTCAGTGCAAGTATCTTTGCTGACTAGCAAAACTTCTAACTCATACTAATACTTGAAGAACAGATTGTATTTGATTGCTTTGTGAAAGAGTGTCTTCAGATTGGTCATCATACAATTGTTCAAATCATCATTTGCTTCTTTCTTACTAGTAGAGGAAAGGCAATCCTTCTTGTGTAGCAGTTGTAGAAGTAGTAGCCCATTACTTTGTTTCTTGTTCAATATCACTATGAAAGTGAGTGTGAGTGTTCTACTAGGTGCTCTTGTGCTCACCTGCTATGTAAGGAAAAAATGTTTTTTAACCCTTGCTCTTGAAACAAGAGCCAATTCAAGTACTACTAGAAAGTACTACTCTTGAATTTGTTAGACATTCTGCTGGCCAAGAACCACCTGACAGTAATCCTTATACAAATTAAAAAAGGTGGCGTTTTGCCCTTCTCATAATAATTTTGGCTTAGAATAACTAATGATGAGAAAGCAAAACAATGGTGAAAACATGCTAGTAATTTTTCATTTTACTAGCCATCATGCTTGTCCTGAATGCTATGATGTTTTCAGTAACATGAGTGTATGAAATTTTAGTACTACAAACATTGAGTGGTGGTGGACAGGCAAAGTCCTCAAGGTGGAATGTCCTTGACACAAAGGTTTGCAATGACATTCTACCCTTGTGCTGGATGCTATGAGGTTTGTCATAGGACAATGAGTGAGAGTAATGTAAGTACTAAAATTAAGTGAACAAGGACAGTCCTCAAGGTTGTAGCAGGCCAGAAATTTTCTAGTACCAGTATTGCTATCTGCTGCCATCTTAGTAATAGAAATGTCCTTGTCCCAAAGTTCTGCAATGACATCTTTATAACTAGAGCCACACTTCTCAAACAACAGAAGTATCAATTTCATGACTCATGCTGTCTGTGATCCCACTAGAATGTAAGTATCCATATCCTCCACTGTTCTCATGCCAGTTGACTTTCCTGGTATTGGAATACTATTTCATATCTTTCAGCAAGGCAACAATGACAATTATTGGATTCCCATATTCCCCCCCTGACAACTTGGCCAGTAGCTGTGATGCAGAATGGTTTGACACCTGATGTGTAATTCCAGAGAAATACTCCAGGAGGCTCCATCTGGCAAAACACTACTATTGGAATAACATCAGTTGACACCATCATTTCATGGACCACCTTTCCCAGCATTGGAGCTCAGATCAAGATCTCATCTCAGAATTGTAATTCTCTGTGGTTTTAGATTGTTTGAAATCTTTTTGTCCTCATAATATTGCTCTGTTGGAGCAAAGCAGTAGTATCATATAGTGTGGACCACGTGTTTCCTGCCAAAATTATTGTACATTTTTGAATATAATATATCGATACATTAATATCAATGAATATTCGTCAGACGCTGTACTCCTGCACGGCGTTAGAAAGATTTTTCAATTTTCTTTTCAACCATGTGCTTATCATTGTTGAGTGTCCGTTGAGGACCAAATTATAGCTGTTAGAGTGAGTTGTACCCTACTTACTGTCCTACGTGAATTTTGTACTGTGCAGGGATTTTGGGCTATCTTTTTACTGTGTAATGACTTGTGGGATTAAAAATTTGCAAGAACCTGCTTATCCCAGTAAGAAGTGACAGTTCTAGCTTCCCTTATGCCTCTCTCTGCTAGTTCATAACACTACTCATTAGCATTAGGCACCAGCAATGCTCACATGTTTTTGGGCTAGTATTGGAGTTTTTCCCACTTCTATTGTGATGGTTGTGTGGCTTCTTGTGACAGAATTCCAAAGATTCTCTTTCATAATGTAAAAATAACCAGTTTGATTTTGGAATCACCAATCATGATAATGACTCCTTATTGGTGCAGTACTAGCTCTCCCAACTACTGCTGGCTAAATGTTGTTGTAGAGACTGTCAATGTTGACATTGCTATGCTCCAAACTCCTGTTCCCCAACTTCTTGGAGAGGAACTTGGGTTGTTGCCATCAAGCAAAAATGTTGGAAATATTTGCATGATTATTGCAAGACAAAGAGCTGGAGCTGTTATATTATGCTGGTACTTCAAACTAAGGGCAATTTAGCATACACAGTACTAGTACGTTAGTTGTTCTTCAAAGGAAAGGTTAGGTTCAAACTTGGTGGKGATTACAAAGTCTGCTAGAAATTGTTGTTGTTGTTGTCTGGAGTGCCAGCACCAGCACCAGTAGTAGTAGTAGTAGTAGTAGTAGTAGTAGTAGTAGTAGTAGTAGTAGTAGTAGTAGTAGTAGTAGTAGTAGTAGTAGTAGTAGTAGTAGTACTACTACTACTACTAGTAGTAGTAGTAGTACTAGTAGTACTAGTAATACTGTTGAAAAAACTAGTAATTATTATAAATGGAATGTATGTAACTAGAATTTGCAGCAATTTGTTACTACCCTCCATCTCTGCCAGCATGCCTAAGCACCTTGAAGAAGCACTGCTGCTTTCTTTGGATGGAGGACTTTCTTGGATATTCTACTCCTAAGATAGCTAGATCAGGGCTTCTTGAGACATTGCAAAAAGAACTGGTGCAGGGGGATACTACTACTAGCTAGGACTTCAAACTGAGTATTTAGCATATACTCCAATTGTTTTTTTGTGGCAAAGGAGAGGTCTTGATTTAGGTTCAAACTTGGTTGGGTTTACTGAAGATCTGGATTGGGGCTGAGGTTGTTGGTGATATCCAGCAACACAAAAGTCAGAAAGAAGGATAGCATTACTATGACACAAAATAAAATACTACTTCCAAAGGAATTAAAGTAAAGAATCAAGCTACTGGGACAAATTATCAGCAGGGGACAAAGACATACTGCTAATTTTTCCCTTCTGAAGGGGGCATCAGCATGGTCACCAGAAGCTCACCAGCAGATCTATAGACAAATCTCTCTCTAATTTTGCTGATTATCTCAAACATTGTACTAGTGTTCAATTTCACTGAGCAAGAAGTCTTACCAAGAAAGCTTTCAAGTGCAGACATTCAATATTTGGTCAATACATCATTTTTTCCTGTGTGATATTCTTGGAGTCCATGGTTACAATTGGGATTAATAGATAGTACCTGTACTTTGAAACAACAACAAGAAATCAGAATTCTTCTTGTCACAGTGTATTCCAGTTTATGGTGAATAGTGAAACACTCATCCAGAATCTCTAGTAGTAGTATCAGTTTAATGGATATAAAATTACAGCCACCAAATTGACATGAAATTTGGCCATCCACTACTAGTATGAGTTTGACAGACTAGTTCTAAATTAGCCTCCAGAGGAGCATCCTTTGGCTTGCCAATGACACCAAACTTTGGGTAATAGTATTAACTTAGACAAGGTGCTTAGTCTGGTGGTCTAGAATTGTTTTTTTTTGAATTCTGGTTTAATACAGCAGACTGGTGTTAAGCAGGGCACTCAGGACATTATTTTTTCCGGTCATGTGTTGCCAAATGTTGCCACCTGGAAAATTTAGGATTTTTTTCTTTCTTTGCTACTAGCACTACTACTACTACTACTACACTACTACTCTGCTTATCACACCCATCTCATCACTATGAACAATATTATAAAATTATATATTAACAAATATAAATATATTCATTTATAACACATCACTACACTTGATGATTGAAGTTACTCCAATGCTCTTTCATACAGCAACATTGCAACTTCTGCAACCCTTCAACAGATAGGTCAATATTTACATGCCACCCAAGACAAAGACGATCAGCAATTTTCTCCATCACAGTACAGATTTTGTAGAGCAGGTTATCAGTATGATTAGCTTGGCTTCTGTTGTCACCAAAATGAAAATATTGTCTAACAAAGCCAAATCTGTTCTTGCTTGTTATTGTATTCCTGACCATGGGAGTGAACATACACACCACCATCCTCAAGACAAGTCCAAAGAATTTGGGGAGATTCTTTTGAACCACCCAAACCTCCATAGCAGATGAAAATACCAAACCAGAAAAGGATGTAAGCAGAAGTGAAGTTCCATTGGTCTTTGACTGAATATAGTAGAGCATGCTTTTGTTTGTTGGGATTGGTGACACCACAGAGCTTGAGCATCCTTGTCTTCTTAACCCTTCCATTAGCATCAGAAGCTTCAACTTCTGTCACCAATCTTCAAACACATACCAGTTGGACTCATTTGCTACTATCATCTGAAGGATTTTTCATCAAACAAAAACAAGAACTAACACACCAACCCCTCCACCTTTTAGTGCAGCCATCCAATGAATTGTTTACAGCACAGGTGGGACCTGGGGTGGCACTCCTCCAAGTGATGTATACTGGAGATTGGGAGGATGATACCATTCCTCTGCATCATCACCCAGCTTCCAAGCTTCATTTGGTATTATTGTCAATTCCTCCTMCTGCCTCAACTGGTTCTGCTCCTTCATTGACCAGATGATACTCTCAATTGTAAAAATCAAAATTGATTGCTTTGTCATATCCTTCTTGAACTTTGAAAAGTCATCACAGGCTATTACTTTTGCCTGGGCTTTACAATCTTCAAAAGAATTATGTGCATTTGTGAGCTCTTCACCTGTGACATGTTTATAGACAGTAGAGAGACATAGATCTGGAAGCTTGGACTTGGATGGATTCAAGGGACACCCAGCATTTTTTTTGATGATCAGATATCATGGGTCCATGGTCATCTTTCAAGGAGCTCCTACTGTGAGGGTGCAGGCCACCACCACTGTTGTCAGATAGGTCTCCATCACTAGTAGTATGACCATAGTAGTATGAACAATTGCCAACCAATAGAAAAAGAATCATCATCATCCACCATCTTGGTGACATGATTATTTTATGTTGCTGGCAAATATGATGGTTTGGGTGATATTATATTCTGGTTTGGAGTGTTTTTATTTTCTTGGTTTGATACTATGAGGAGAGAAATGAATGAGCAGAAAAGGCGTTCTATAAAGTAATTGTTTAAAACTCTTTCTGTTATTTCAGTCTTATTTTGTTTAGGATTTGCGCTGCAGTCTACTAAGGTGAAAATCATGGAAACTCCCAAAAAAATTCCAAAAATGCACAATTTGGAATGAGACGGGTAAAAGTTAAATTCGGAATCTTAACATAACGTCCCCACTGCCTCAATTAACAGAATTTCAATTGTTGTTTTACGCATAATTGCAAAATATACGTGCCCAATAACCTGCAAAATATATGTGTGCTCTTTAGTGCCATATAACTACGTGTTTACAATAAAGAGTGAGCTTATTGGTGGGTGATTCCCGCAAACATACGTCACACAAACCTGTACTATGGTTTTTTTTTTTT